>JAWNON010000014.1:420000-539114 GCA_035045945.1 Drosophila anceps
ATGCATAAAATAAACGTAAAATAATTGAAATAGCAATGTTGCGCAGGGCTCATGGTATCTCCAAGCTGGACACTCCCTAACCCTAACTAATGTTTTCTTTCTTGTTTTATACAGTCACAGTTATCTTAAATTTAATATTAGTAACTTAAAACAAATATTTTTCTATATTTTATTATTATTTTGTAGAAATGGCCGCCCGGGCTCCGAGTCTGTTTCCGAAAAGTTTAGAATAGATTGGGGAACATACATGTCCTCCAGAAATGATGTTATATATGTGCGTTTGGATGTTAGAGGAGCAAAAGGCCAAAGCAAAAAATCATTATATCGTCATTTGGGGGGTGTCGAAGTTCAAGATCAAATATCTGTTTTGAGGTAAGTATAATTAAAAACAAATATTTAGGCGTCATATACAATAATAAATTTGAATTTGGATTTGTCTTAATTTTTAGATATCTATTGGATACCATAAGTTTCTTGGACGAAACAAGAGTTGGCATTTGGGGCTGGGGCTATGGCGGATATGTGACCTCAATGGTTTTAGGAACTCAGCAAGATGTCTTTAAGTGCGGCATATCGATCTCTCCTATTGCAGATTGGCTATATTATAGTAAAATATAATTATTTATTTCTAATTAAGTGTTTTTTACCCATAAAACAATTAAATGATTTCAGATTCTGCCTTTACTGAACGCATATTAGGTCTACCTGCAGAAAACTATAAAGGATACGTAGAAGCTGATGCGACTCAGCGTGCTCGACTAATTAAATCAAATTCTTTTTTTTTAATTCACGGCTTAGCAGATTCTACTGCACCGTACGTGCATGGCGTTCAATTAGCTAAATCATTAACAGAAGCAAATATATTATATCGATATCAGGTAGAACTGTGTAAACTTCTCTAATTTGCTCAAAACATAAATTATTACTTTTATTTACAGACTTATGCTGATGAAGGTCATGAACTAAATGGCGTGTTAGAGCATGTATACTCCTCAATGGAGCATTACTTTGCAGAGTGCTTGAGCTTGGATCCGGATGATACTAAGCCAGATTTGGAGCAAAATATGGTACCTGCTGAGTAGCAGGGTTAAAAATAGAAAACCTTGGCAATGTAAATAGAGTAGACTAATTATTATAATATTACACAGAACTTGAACTGTTATACCATTATAAATAGATACACTGGTTGTTTTCCAACGAAGGAAATCGAAAAATCGAATTATGGCTCATAAATGGCTTTATACTAAAAAAATATAATATACAACATATGCCAGAAGATTTAAAGTTAAACAAAATATCCTTCGATAGATGGTTGTATTGTGTATGTTGTAAATTTTTTTCTTAAATATTTTGTAAAACCTTAAGTACATGTAACTTCATAACTTCCAAAGAGCCACGTTCACGTTGGGGCTAATTACATGCTTCCTTTTCTAGTCCTTCCCAAGTACACACACACAAACACACACACACACACACACACACACACACACACACATATATATATATATTAATATAGTAATATTAATATGATTAGTATATGGCAGTGTTTTAAAAGAATACTATTTATACTGCTTTCAGTAACCTCTTTAAATAACCTATTTATATATTTGGTCTGTAAAATTGGACAATTCCATTTTGTTGTACACTCACTCATTTATCGCTGAGAAAAATTATTTTACATTTAAAAATAAAATCATAGACTAAGTCATTTTACAAAGCTGTAGAAACGATTGAAATTAATTTTTAAATTTTCATATCTTAACTTCTCACTTTGTTTTGGAATCCACAAATGTTAAGTCTTCTTAACAATCGTAAATGCAATCAGCTTATTATAAAGTGAACTACCTGCCTTCCATACAAATATACTTCTTTCCTAAATGTATAGATCCTAATGCCCTAGCTACTCGAATCAATTTACCGTTCACAGAATATGTTCATTTTTGTCAGTCTTTAGTGTATTTTAAATACATACTATGTATAATGGGTGTTCGTCTTTATTATTTTCGTTGCTTTTAAATATAAATATATTTCTGATTGTTTCAGTGAGAAAAGATATTAAAGATAATTTAATGAGGCCCAAAATTGTATAGAATAATATAGAATGCTTCAAAATAATAATTTTTATACTGTTTAATAATTAAAAAGATACTGAGTGTTTTCTTTTTTAAATTTACAAGCGACTTAAAACTATAGGATTCGGATTTCCGAAAGTGTTGTCTTAATTTATTTATATTATAAGATAAATATGGTGATTAGAAAATTTACATCTAGGTCGTATATGTATGTATTGCAATTTGATTTGTTTTGTTTGGTTTTATTAAAAAAATAATATAAATAAATAAATAAATAATTTTATATTTATTAATAATTTGAGTTATTTTAAATTAGGCATTAGGCAAAATAAAGCAAAACTTAGGTAAATATAATATATTTTATAGGTGTACTTATTCTTTTAATAGATTCTAAAGCTGTAAGGAAAAATCCTTTTTATTGCGTTATCTTACTAGCTGAAATATTTTCGTAGTTTCCACACATGAGTACACCAATGAGGTATTTCGTAATAACGCAAATCACTTTTTTAATTTCAAAAAAAGATTTAAATAAGAAACAGTATCCGCATAACCATCAAAGACTCATTATCGCTGCGAGCCTGTGCTTAGCCTCCAGTCCCTTTGTTTTCAAATATACATATAATATTGATTAATACTTACAATGCAGATAATAGATCAGATTAGCATTTGAGAAGTTTCCGTTATCTTGTGCATATACAAGTTTTTTCACTACTATTGAAGCTGGAGACTTGATAGACTTTAAAGTATATATCGATATTTACAACCGACAAATTTTGATGCTACAGTCATCAATCGTCATCAATGTAGCAGTTTCCGTTTATTCGTTCGCAAGAGCGCAGTGATCTCCTATACTCAAAAACTTAGAGATTTGAATTTGTATACATATTTATGAAAAAAAACTTGTAGTGATTAAAATAGTAATTCTAGTCGTGCACTCCCGTCTAGAGTATTCCTACTTGATTATAAAATTTATATATAGTAGATTTATGTACGCTTATAGCAGTCGGTGAGTAAACTTAGCAGCAAGCAAAGCGCGTGCATGTGCTGTTTGCTATGTATGTGTTAAAGAAGTCTAAAACGATTGTAAAATCATCTTGATCAGAGCAATCTTACTTCTTTTATTTAGTGGTCACTGTTGACTTCCTCCTCAGAAACACCTATACTCTTTCGACCAGCAAGCAACAAGTTCAATAATCATGAAGAACTTAACACTGACGAATTAATAAATATCGTTTCACGATTAAAGCGATTTATTTTTATTATTTTTCATCAAACATTAGATCAAAAGTAAACAAGTAAGAAAGCTCTAGTCTTAGGTGCCTGACTAGGATATTCCCTGAACCCCTGACCTCGTTTTTAAATATTCCCCATATTATTTAGCATATTCACATACAAACTTTCAAATTCGCACCATCACAATCAAACAGCATATTTTTCGAAAAAAAGAATAAAAACCAACATCGCGAGGCTCCAACCCAAGACTGCTAAACAACCATTGCTCACTACCAAGTAGGGAACCCGGGACTTCTCAGCGACGCGTCTTGACGCATATCGTTTCAGTAGCAAATCCGAAATACAAATAGTAGCTAATAATTCCAAACACAATTCAATCGCACTTGAGATTCTTTCAATACGTGTGACGTGTATAGAAAAATTGCGTACACTTTGCGCTGCTTTCTATGTACTTCTGCCTATTGGCAAAGCTTTTATAATAAAATCTTCAGCATTTAGAAAACACGCAAGACTTTTTCACATATTAGCTACATTGTAACTACCTTCAATTTTAAAAATTTGTTAAATTATGGAACCGGTATAAAAAAAAATAGCATAAATAAAAACTGTATAAATGAAACTAAATGATAAATTTGGAGACTAGCTTTAAAGAAGTACGCATACACGCATAACGACAGACGGGCGGCATACGGGCAGGTCTAAATCGATTAATTTTGTCGGCCTAATTAAAAATATATAGACTTAAGGTCGTCTTTCTGCCTGCTACATGCATTTGAATAAAGCCATTATACCCTGACTATGTGTCTAAAATTTTTAAATAAAATCATATCATTCTGCTAACAGATAACGTTATAACGAAAAATTGTCAAGGTGGCTGTACTTGTACTTTAACGGTTTGAATTAATATACTTACGTGCCGGGCCCTATTGAGGGAATTTAAAGTTTCATGTAAAACAATTTATTTATTTTTTTAAATTCAATAACACATAAATTTAAAACTAATATATATCATTACCAATTTTAGCTGCTACTTATCCAATTTTACTACAATCGTGTTAAATGCATCAACTAAAAGTTGCTTAAAATATATCTTCTCATTTGATCCAATAATAAGCATTTGCGTTCCACTATAAAATTTTGATGTTAAATCTAAATTAACTTTATTATTCCCGAAATTTGTAATTGATACAAATGAATTTTTACGTGGATAATTTCGCACTATTATTAGAATGTCGGCACTGCTGTGTGTCAGTATTTGAGTGTTTGGTTTGTTCTTATTAGATTTGCAAATAACTCTTTTGTAAATTGATGGTGAACGTTCACGTAACGATATCATCCTATGTACCATTTTTAGTTTATCCAGGGATTTCATGTTTATTTCTTGATTCGTTAAATTATACAATTCGTCAGTCAAAAGTTGAGTAAGCTGTCCTGAATAGTTGTCATTTTTGCTCCGAGCAAGGGCGACTTCGTTTCCATGCATTATATTTGGTGTCCCCGGCAAAATGAGCTGCATAATTATTGCCGCAAACATTTTTGATATAATAGGTTGACTAGTGTTAAGCCTATCCAATGTATTTCCTCCGATCGACCAGTGAACCCAAGTTCTGTCGTCACTCATTGGCATTTCTGACAAAATATAATCTGTGTAATTTTTAAATTTTTGTGAATTATTTTCGATATCTAAGACAAAGTCAACCAAATCAATATGTTCAAACATAGCAGATAGTTCTTCTTTTGATTTATTTTTTAAAAGATATTCTCCCACTATAAGTACTCTGTTTGGCCCAAGTATACGTTTCCAAGATGACAGAAATGTTAAGAGTACTTCAGTATTTGTATATAATTCAAGTCCCTTTAAATAAAACCCGTTAACTCCCTGATCAATCCAATGAAGAATCGATTTAGAAATAACATCTAGAGCTTCAGCCTCTTTTCTAGTTGCAATTACCTGTTGCAACGGTAAATCTAGTAAAAGAGTCATATTTCGTGAGTGTAAAAGGGTTGCTAAATTTCTTACACTACTCAGGTTCCCTAGTTCAGATCTTATTATATTTATCAATGTACCATTAACAGGGCTATTATAATGAGATGGAAAAATAGAGTTGAGTCGTACTCCAGATATTTCTAAATTAGCCAAATAATCTATTTCGTTTATTATTCCATTAATATCGCCAATTCCATCGTTATTAGTGTCTTTGAAGGAAGAAGGCTCTATTTCATAGAAAACGCTTCCCCGATACCAAGCAGTTCTGAAGTAAAATAAAGACAATTATTTTGAGTTAGTATAAAAAGATTTTACATACTTTGGATTACACGTTCTTGGCATACCGACAATTTTAGCAACAACTATTGAGCATATTGCCAAAATTACAGAAACGAAAACGAAAAATGTACATTTTCGAATTAGTGGCCAATTCCAAGATACAAAAGATGGTGTTTCTTTTGATTGAATTCTGCTTCCTTTCAAACAATGATTGCTGACATCCTGTTAAAAGGAATACAATGAATAACCACTGAAAGTTTATCTAGTTGAGAATTAAATTTTCAGTCAATGTCAATGTGTATATACTAAAACTCATTTTAATACCCTTTCTAAAAGTGAATAGGTTTTCTGCAATGTCTTTCTTGCTGTCCATTCGTCTGTCTTTATGAAAGCAAATCATTTTGCCGCTATTGAAGTTATAGAATTTTTCAATATATACTCGTAGGTGTCCTTAATTCTTAAAGTCTTAAGATTTTTTAGATATGGCAAATCGGGATACACTTTATCTATTAACACATTTGGCATTTGGAATATATAGTATTGTGGACAGCACAATAGAGGCGTTATAAACACTATAAACACTATATCTTAATCAATCACAAATTACCATCTTTAATTGGTTCAGTCTATAATTATTATCATTTGCCATAGCATTTATAAAATATCATATCATTTTCGAGATCCACGGGTTCAAACATGCAGACCGACAGATAGATAATACTTATTAACGGTCCAAAAACATTTGAATCTTTCTTTTCATTTTTAGAATTCTACCTCCAACCCATTGGAAGACATAGCTTTTTAAATTTGCCCCGCCCGCATATTTAAAAGAGGAGGTCTACAGTAAATTAGTCATTAAATTTTGACTTTCTTACTGTAAAACTGTAGATAATAGTTTTTTCTGATTTGCCACGCTCCCAATGGGTGTAGAAGTACAATCCTTAGAAGTTTAGTTTAACGTAAATGTAAAATGTTAGAGCTTATGACCCAAAACTGTAAAAGTTACAGGCCATATCTTTTTGATAATGGGCTGTCAAGTATAGTATAGCGAGTATACATTTCAAATTTCAAGTCTAGATTTTAAATAATTGCATTTCTGAGATACCGGAATCCGCATTTCCGGATTTCCCATGCCCCTAAACGTCAGTAGCTTCAATAGCGGCGAAATGATTAGCGTTCAAAAAACAATACGGTCAAACGGATTTTCACAAACACCAATAAACTCCTGTCACTTCGTGAATGAGTATAAAAACAAAGACAGTGAGAACTGATTGTACAAGACATTAAGCTTATTTATGTATCTTCCTAATTACCAAAGTTGTAATGTTGTTGTTTTGTAGATGATGATAGTTAACTTTATTGAAAAGGCTTGACGTTGTATCCATTGCATCCATTGCGATGCCTGTACTACTTCCAGAAGAACTTGTTTCGGCTTTGCAGTCTGTATTACTTATATTAGATGAGGTAATATCGCTTGGAACAATGTTCGGACTTAGTGGGTGGGATAATAAAGTTTGGCCTAAAGCGCTGTTGCTCGAAAGAAGTGGACAAATCGAAGCTTCCTCATCCGGTAAAAAAGTGGAAACTGATGGTGACTCCAGAAGCGTTTGTGGCAGCTCGACATCGAGAAAAGATGGTTCCGTTGATATTTCCATGTTATCCATATTACAAAGATATCACTAAAAAACACAAATGTTCGATGAAATAGTTTGGTTTGAAAAATAACAATATTAATATTAAAAATAATATAATAATAATAATATGATAGTAATAATAAAACTTTGAGCTCTGTAGTCCATACTTCGAAAAGGAATATCTTAAATTTTGATGACTACCTGGAAAACTGTAGATTCAACATGCGGTCGGACTTTCCATACAAACATTATTGTACCCTCAATGCGTTCAGATTTAAGCAAGCAAAAATTTTGCAGGTGTTCGCTACTGAGTACATAATACATAAAAAGCAATCAGGAAGAAGACTGCAGTAATTTTACTGTCACATTTTTTAACTTGAGGTCCAGAGCATTAGAAGATATAGGAGCATATACATATGATTTTAGAGAAGGTAACAGTTATTTACTTATTTGTTAAATTTTTAATTAACTATAATTACCTTTAAAACTGTAAAACAATGCCTCCCCAGAGAGCGTGAACATATACTTTTGACTAATCCTTAGAAGGAGTCTAGAGTAACATAACATACTCTGTGAAAATTACAATGTATTTTCGATATTAAAAATTACTTTTGGGTCATCGGTGAGTGGGGTGAACAGTTTAGAATATATAAACTTTTGCGCTTCGACACGCACTAAATGTGCGTAGAAATAACCGCCATATTTTTCTGACCTTGGGTTGTCTACACAACGGTTTCCGAGATACCAGATATAGTATTTCCCGATTTTCCACGGCCAAGTGGGCGTATCAGGAAAATCTTTACACTTTATAAGGCTTCTGTACCTAAATTTCGAAGTCTCTAGCTTTAATAGCAGCGAAATAGTTTGCGTTTATACGGTCTGGAAGCAAGACGGACATTGCTCCTAAGCAATTTATTCTTTCACTTCGTCAATGACTATAAAAAAAAAACTGTTCTTTGTGGACATACATACGTGCTATACATATATACAAATTACTGGTAATTGCTTAGTTATTGAAGAGCTCTATTCATCCATAAACCAAATTTGTATGAAAACAGGAACGCGTTTGTGCTATTTACAAGCCTTAAACCTGCAATTCGCTAATGACGGAGCCGAGAGCCCATTAAAGTAGATACATAAATACAACGCCCGTTCAGTTTTCGAGATGTTCATTATTAAAAATAAAAAAATAATTATAAACAATTTTGACGAATTCACATTCAGAATAACTAGTTAATTAACTTACCGATTTTTTTTACTAAATTGTTATTCTTTTAGTTTTTTTTTTTTTTCATTTTACTAGGGATACTCTATTAGTTATACTATTTACTTATATTTATTTTACTTTTTTTTAGTGCCCCAAGGTGCATGCGCAAATGAGGCTCACTACTATATTTCTGTATATGTACATATGTAGGGAGCTGCTAATAGAATACGGGTTTTGCGACATGATGGATGAATGAATGACAGCATTTGGAGGCGGTAAACCAAAAAATTAATTATTACAAACTTTGTTGTCTGAGTTATTGTATGGTAAATGAATAAAATAAAAACGTTGCTTATACAAACAACTATTCAACACCTCTGATTATATCAATGTGACTACTGTGAACACACGCGTTTTCAAAAATGCATGTACATATGTACATACATATGTACGTAAATAAACTTATTAGATAAGTGTCAGAATATATATATATATATATATATATATATATATATATATATATATATTTAGTATTATATACATATAACATACCTTAATCCAGTTTATCCCAGCAATTACGTTCATATAAAAGATGAGTTTCAGCATATAAGTAGAAGTATGTCATGTATGTAATAAATATGAAAAATCATGTTCAACAATTTGATCCAAATGAACAAAAAAGCAACAGCGCATGCGCTCTCTTGTATCACAGTGACGGATAATATCTAAATCTATATTTAATATATCGATAATTGATGTTTTCATATAAAATTAGAATATCTAATGATTTTTTTAAATTTATATAAATGTTAAAAATTGGGCTTAACTAGTGTAACATAATTCTGCTTTTAATATTTATTTTAGCCCGGACGTATCGAAAATGGGATTTTAGGGTATATAACAGGCATATCATAACCTATAAGAGCTAGATAATTGAATTTGTCTTGGCTTCTGTATAGCACGCGTAGATCAAGTTAGTTTTAAGAAATATGTAGGTATTCGCGTTTTATTGTTATCGATTAATACTCTTATCGAAATTTAGTTATAAAATTGTGTCGTCACATTTAGTTTCAGGTGAATTTTATATGCCTCCAAGTTGAACCATGTTCTTAAAATTCAAGTTCAGTTATATAGCCAATATGTGAATGAGTTGCATGTTTACTGAATAAACAAATATTCAGTAAAATATTCAAACAGTATGCGGTAACTTTGTAAAGCCGCAGCCAACATCAAGTATGGGAACACCATGCTACTAGTGTTCACCGACCAGTTCTTTAAGTGGACGGAAATGGTGCCATTGAGAGGTGCTAACTGGGTTGCGAAAAGGCATTCCGAGATCGGATATTTGTTTGATTTGATGCCCGTGTGGGAAAATGTTAGTCACTTCACAAGCGGATCGTTTGAAACGTTTTTGGATGAGCTTGGTGTGCGAGATCAGCTAACATCTCCAAACACACCGCGAAAAATCCCACTGAAAGGAGGAATAGAACAATGAAGACGATGATAACGCAATTTGCGGGCCAAGGCTGGAATAGACCAGTCAACAGAATGGCAGAGGTTTTATAAATCATGAGCCGGAGTCTGGAGAAGGTTGCTCAGGATCAGGTGAGACACTACAACTTAGAGCAGCGGCTGTGGAAGCCGGTTATAGTTGAAATAGTGTGGGGAAAGGAAAGCCACTTATAATATGAATGGATTCGCAGCGAAAATCAAGATATGACGGATCATATACGGTACTCAGCGTCATCGCCGCAGTTATCTGCCGGATCTACTTGGAGGCAGATATACGAACAAGGCCGGCTCATGTGGCGGACCACAAGCCATATCGAGGAAGACATGGGAACCGGTTTCAATGTGTCATAGACATTATGTTGTGCATATCTGTTTTTCGTTCTCCATAAATAAACATATTAGTTTGTAGCAATGTGTATTTTCCAAAGCAAAAAAATTTTAGGGTCTAGCTTTTATAGGTTCTGAAATCGACGTGTTCGTAAATAAGGACAGATGGTCAGACTGACGGACAGGCAGACGGACATGGTTATGTCGACTTATATAATTAATGGGGTCTACCACGCCTCCTATTCCCAGTTAAATAGATTTTATTCCCCTATCTCCTATTAATGGGTTCAGAGTATAAAACCACAAATTTTCAACTTTAATTATTAATTTATCTGTAAATGTGTGTTCGCTTAAATGAGGGGATCCTTTTTAAATCTTGGGCGGTAACAAAAAAGGATTTTTATAAATGTGATTTTGAATTGGTCGTTTTTGCATCAAATTTAGTTAGTATGAGTTGTTTTATTCTAAATAAGAACTGGGAGGTTACAGGGAAAACGGAGAAGGCACATGTTCCATCAGTTGCTGGTAAGTTGTATTTGGACTAAATTAAATATTAATTGTTTGATATAATTAAATAAATGGTTTAATTAGGCATCAATATATATACAGTTTTTTATAGCTGACCTGGATATTCTCCTTCCTCAATGTTCTTTTGGTAATCAATGTCGTTGGCGTTTTAAACTATTTCAACGATCATTTTCACTTATACTTCTAAGGCGGCCTCTGGAGGAGCCACCTTACATAATATGTTAACATAGTTTTTAGGAGCGCAAGGAGCGCAGCAGAAGTTATGTAGGAAGTTAAGTAAGGAGTTATGTCAATTGTAAGTATGTAGGATATCAATAATTGAAAGAAGAGCAAGGAGCGCAGTTTAATGAGTTTTAAAGTAGCGGCCCGCGTTCCAGCAACTTAGAAATGTCTTGTAAGCGCAGGCCCTGGACAGATGGAGATCTGCCCCGGCTGTGAAAATCGTAACCTTACAAGTGACGCCAGAAAATTAAAAGTACAATGAAATACCAGAAATTGTGGACGAACAAGTGAACCGTGGTACGAAAAAAAAAACGAAAAAGAAAGGAGAAAAAAAGAAAGGAATAAAAAAAAGAAGAAGAGGAAACAGTAGCGACAGAACGAAACACAGTACATCGAGGATACAACCACGGATAAAAGAAAAAAGAAACAGCTCTGGGTGAATCGGTGGTGCAAAGAGGAGCTGATCCATAACTGTCGAGGGTTCGGCTTAGAAAGCGACAGCAGCGTGAAAAAAGGTTATCTACTTTCGTCCACAGTGGTGGCCAGTCTGCGGGAGTTAGGGCAAGTCTAATGTTGGAGGCACGGTATACTAAAATTCCGGAGCCTTTTCTGGCGGCGGCCAAACGTTAAAAAAATCAGAACCAGACCTTAGAAAAGCTCAACTACACAAACATATCCAGACACCGTCGCAGAACTTAGGTGTTCCGATGATCAACGGGGCGTCCGAAGGCCGGAAGTGCGGAGCAATCAGCACGTCCCAACGCTAAAATTACTGCCGGAGAGGATCCCCTCCAGATGTGTAGCAGAATAGGTCTGGAAGTCGGGCATGAGGTACAACGGTCAGTCGAACCGCATCAAATTTTTGGAAATCCTGGAGGAGCAAGCCATCATCTCTACGATCGATCTCGACTTTATGCCTAGTATGGTAAGTGAGATTCTCTTAGATAAGGTCGCTAAATGATTCCTTACTAGATTAAGGAGGATTAAGAGACTAAGGGACGCGGACTGGAACGGGTTTAGAAGCGGATTTCTCCATCTTGCCGCCGCAACACTTTGAACGTCTCGAGGACGAGATTTGGTGGAATCAAGTTATCACTAGTCCAGCCAATGACTCAAGAAGGACCAAAAGTGGGCATTGAGTGAGGAGCAGCACCGTATTACCGTATTATTATTTATATATATAATTTTAGTTAACTTTAATAATAATAACCCAAGGAGTATGTGAGCCGCACTGATAGGTCAGGTTGATGAGTTAATGATAACGACCACCGTAGAGGTGGAGTGTCAAAGCTGAAAAAGGGGGGTGTAAGGCGGCCCTAGAGGAGCTACCTCACATCATATTTTAAGATAAGATATTTTTAGAAACGCAGCAGATTAGTTTAAGTGGGAAGTTATGTTAATTGTTAGTATGTAAGATATCATTAATTGAAAGAAGCGCAAGCAGCGCAGTTTAATGATTTTTAAAGTAGCGGCCTAATCGACGATCAGCAATGCAACCTTGCCTAGCGTGGTGGAAGCTCAGAGGTGAAGAGCGAGCGCTGTAATGAAGTTGTTTAGAACGAGTGACGCGAAGGGTCACGAGCGCACGTGGACGCTCGTGAGAGAGAAACGGAAAAGTGAGAAAACGTAAACAGTGAGTGCGGAGCGCAAGGGCTTCATTGGCCGATGGGGCAGGGCCGCGTGAAAGAGTGAGACAACCTAAATTTAGCCTAAGAATAAAATTAATATAGATAAATAAAGAACGAGTTCATTTTATTCCTTAGAAAACTCCATAAGCTATCCTATTATCCTAACCCTACTTACTCGCGTTGGCTTTCGGCACTTTTACTCCTATTACCTTTTACTCTGTGTTGAGTTGTGGACGCCTTTTTATAATACAGATGCAGGTCCTGCTTCGCGCTGAAACGGGGCCTAATCGTCGCGATCGATTTTTCGACCAGGGCCTGCTTACCGCTCGTGCCTTTTGCCTATTTCGAAAGACCGACAACATAATGTGATCTTTTGTTCTAGATACAACGGCAATATCACCTGATCGTATGGCAGCCTTCCATTGGCCTGAACACCGTGCACCACGAGATAGACAGCATCCAAAACTACTGCGTGTCGAATAATGTAATAACGTCTAACGGGAACCGTTGACCGTCGTGTGAGCGACGCGAATTTATTGCTGAAAAGTAAAAGAAACGAAGTCTTGTGCATACTCTTACCCTTTTCAGTCCCGAGAGTCGATCTATACATATGTCTAAATATCCAGCAATTACGTGTATTTATTTATATGTATGTATATATGCATACCTATATCGCTCCACACAGTATTTTTGGAAAAGTATTCTTCGAAAGAACAGTGAAAAACTCGTCTACATATGATATACGGGAATATATTTTTATACCCTGAACCCATTGAAAATATATATTCTTTATCATGACGATAAACTGCGTAGATATATAAAATTAAATATCGTACGTCTTTAGAGCTAGAGTCACCAAATTTTGTATTTAGTGTCATGTGCATTTTACACATTTTTTATATTTGTTATATATTCAATACCACGACCCCTTCCGCCCCAATTTAAAAAAAAATATGTATTTCAAGTATTTGAGACTTGTGCTTTCTGAAATACATACATAAGAATAACAGAATCACGCTCTATCAACAAAAAAAAACTTTTTCAACAATTAAGTTTCCTTAATATAGCCATTACGCCCAAAACGAAATCGTTGCGAAAGATGCGCAGTTAGCAGAGAGCGTAATTATGCGTGCGTATCGTATGTTCTAAGTGTGAAATTTTGTTATGATAATTAGCTGCTACTTTAGCTTTACTACTAATCGTTATATATAGCCATGTCCGTCTGTCCGTCTGTCCATCTTTCCGCCCGTATGCACGCAGCGATCTCGCAAACCAAAAAAGATAGAGATCTGAAATTTTAAATGTATACTCGTGTATACCATATGCAGTTCAGGGTATCAAAAGTATTGAGCCTTGATATCATTCATAATCGATTTAATGAAATCCCAATTATTGCACCAATAACATATTACTTCAAATGCTTATAATTTCAACATTCGTTTAAAGCACTTTCATTCCTTCAAGAAATTAAAAAGTTTTGAAAAAAACGATTTTTTTTCGGGATAATCATTAGTTAGGGTCTGAACAATTTCCATTAGAGTATCATTCATTTCGATTTGGGCCTGCAATTGTTGCTCAATGATGTTCTCTGATCTAACAATTTTTTGTTGTCCTTTCGTTTGACTTAGCTTGCGGAATGCTTTAGCACGATTTTGTTTGCGAATTATTTGTTCTAAATTAGAATGTTTTGAAAGAACAGCATCCTCAATCTGAGCTCGAATATGTGCATCCTTATTTGAAACTTCTTTTAGTTCATTTTGATTTTTTCTCAGAATGTACACCATTCGCTCTATATTATTTACGTTATCTGTAATGCGCTTTTCGGAAAGGAATGTTATTTCATTCTGAATAGCCTTTGATTTGTTGCGAACTTCCTCAAGCTTTATTTGGGCCTGGGATGCGTTCTTATATTTTTTCTTTTTGGCATCAACGAGTTCTTTGACAGATGCATTAACAAAAATTTGTTCACGATGCATCACACAATGCTCCAAATCTTGCACCAATTTTTCCTGTGCGCGTTTTAATTGGTTGAACCGAATTGACATTCTATGAATTTCGATTTTCATTGCCCCAATTTCACCATTTAATGAGCGCTCTGTTTTGGTCCAGTCAATTGTTTCCTCAATCAATTTGTGCTTTGTTTCCCAAGATAGAGCTTCTCTGTGGCTATCGAGTACGAGGTCCTTGCTTAATTCAATTTCATTTAACAACTCATTTATATCTTTTTCCAACTTTAATGTACTCATCTCGGTATCCTAAAAATAAACTCAATTAAATTTTATAGAAACTGATGCAGAATACCTGATTTACTTTTAGTTTTTGACTTAGTTCAAACTGTTCGTGCTCGTATTCGCTTTCTTCGACATCATGATTTTTTCGTTTGGTGTATATTTTTTCATTAAGAAGCTCCAATTTTGAGGTATACTTCTGAATATCTAGTCTTAGATCTCTTGTCTTATTTTCAGATATTTCTAATTCTTGGTCCACCTTCAGAGATTTTTGCTTTATGATTGATAGTTCTGAAAATATTAGTTGAAACAAATTTAATGCAATTACATTGATATCTAATATTAACAAGTAAGAATGATCTATATATTCAATTGAATATATATAATTTTAGAAAACATCGAACCCATTCACATATTGGATATATATTAGAAAATTAACTTCAATTTTATGTTGTGCGCAGCACTCAGCGCTTCACACACTTATTTCATAAGCACTATAGTTAAGAGCGACTATTCGCTCAATAATTAGAATATAAGAGAATTAGTACATTCTAAAGAGATAACGGTTATCTCGTTCCGTTTTGTTCTTAGCATTAGCATTTTGGAGAAACTAACTATTGCTCGCTTAGTGTAGAAGCTCGTGCGTTGACAGCTCTGAAAGTAAATATAGATTGACTATTACATACATATATAGTGGCGGCCAGCGCGACTGCCAAATCCGTCTGGCGTCTAGATAAACTCTGTAAACGCGAAAAATCTCGATAGCTCAACATAATAAATTTTGTGATATTTGGAGCCGGTATCCAAAATGTAACAAAAATCGAAATTGTAAAATATATAAATTCGACTAAATGGAAAATTTAACCACTCTAGATCTAAAAATGCTCGAGATATAATTTTATAACTCAATTTTAATAAGGTTTTCAATCGATAACATTCAAATGGGAATAGTAATCGATTTTTTTTAAAATAAAAGATTACCCCATACTATCAAGTCCCTGGCCCTTATTGTTTCTGAGATCGACGCTTTCTTACATGCGGGCGGTCGGACGAACGGACAGACGGACATGGCTATATACTCTCAGCTCGTCCCTCTGATCAAGAATATATACACTTTATGGGGTCTGCCGCACCTCCATCTGCCAGTTACATACATTTTAACAAAACCATTACACCCTAATTTTCAATGGGTTCAGGGTATAAAAATAGAATCATGCACTTTAAAGTAATTTTTGATATAACGCGTTCGTCCAACTATACGGACCGCCATTGCTACATCCGCTCGTCCTGATCAATAATATACATATATACTTTACATATTCTCTTGCATGAAATTTCACAAATCATATGTATTACCCATTAAGAAATGAAGCGTATGAAAATCATTTGAGATAATTTTCTCTTTGTTTTGATGGACACCATAGTTAGTAATTGTGATACGAACTATACTTACGTTTTCGAGTCACCTGAATTTCATGTAACTGATCGCTTCTTTTATGGGTCAGATTAACAAAATGATTTTGAAGCATTATCCAAAATTGTTGATGCTCTCTGATTTGGTGCTCGCCCACATGAATAGATTTTTCTATTTGCTTTATCTGTGAAAACCGTGAATTTATTATAAAAAACATATGAATGTAAATATTCTAAAATATTCTAAAAAAAAGATGACCCATTTTTCAAGCTGTCAAGAAACTGCATTTTCCAATGCTGCTTGCGCTAATTCTTCTAAAAAACGGTACTCTTCCGTAATATATGTTTTTTGGGTTACTAAATGCATGTTTCGTTATTTTGAATAAAAGGAATTTATACATATGTATGTATGTATATAATTTTTGTTTTAATTCAAGTGGAACTAATGCCGCGACACAGGCTAACGGTGATTTTATTTCAAAGACGAAGTCAGAGCTTTAATTCTTCATGGCAACTTGCTTTATTGAATAGGAGCTTAAGACTACAGACAATTTCATCATTGGCTTATTTTATATGCTGCTGAAATTACTCAGTAGCAAAAATAATGCGACTATGCAACCGATTAAATGTATGTGTGAATACGGATAGGAAAACTGCGTAAGCTGCTTGTTGATTGCCACAAACTTTTAATGATTGGTCAAACGTTTTATTTAATAAGTTTTGCTTGACTTAATGGATTTCAATGAAATTTTCAAGGATAATTTAAGAACTGAATTTCAATCTTTTTGATCGATAACACTAAAATGTGAATAGCTATTTTTATACCCTGAACCGATTGGAAATGGGAAATCAGAAATGTATACTCGTGTATACCAAACGCAGCACGAGTTTGTCAAGATTTCAAGATAAAATCAAGATAATCAAGATAAAAATCAATAATTTGGCTTCGTTTTTGGGCGTAACTTGAATATCTTTAATGCTAGAAGATTTTGAAGATTCCTGTGTATGTCCGTGTGATGAATACAAAGATTATTTAATGTTTTGATTTTCGATACTACGTCCCCTTTTACTTAAATTTGGAAAACACGTACATATGTATTTCAGCGTATGCTTGTGCGTGTGGTTATACGTATGTATATATGTATATTAAACAAAGATTTAAGTATCAGCTTTTCGCAGGGTTCAGGGTATCTCCTAGTCGAACAGTCTCGACTAGAGCGCTCTTACTTGTTTTTAAATAAAGTTGATCTGCGCGTGCTAAATATGGACCTACAACAATTTCAAGTCTCTAGCTCTAATAGGTTCTGAGATCGAGGTGTTCATACACGCCTACATGTTACCTTGATTTTCCATTTTCAATAAGTTCAGGGTATACAAAATGTCTTGATTTTACAAGAGCTGAGGTCAGCTCATCTTGGTTTCAACCCCGCTTGAGACGTCAAATTTGCACCTCAAATCACCGGATAGACAATCGGACGCACAGGGCTAATCGCGTGTGCAATCTGACTGTTAAATACATTTTAGCATATTAACAGCTTGAATTTCCATTTGAATGGTTCAATGGACATAAAAAACATATTAAGAGTTTCATACTTCTTTTTAAATTTTGGTCATGTTCATGTTGTTGGGTAGGGTGTAATGGCCTGATGTAAAATAGAACCTAACTTATAATACAAAAAACATTATCAATCAATCTTACCTTAAGTTCGGTTGGGTTGCCAGTTTCGTCACCATGGGCACTGTGGATCTCTTCAATAAGGCTGTTAAGCTTTTCGAATCGCTGCATTTTGATTTCAATTTTACATTGTATTTTCTTTAGCTCATCATCCAAACTATTTGATTTGTCTTCCGCTTTACTTAGTTTGTCTTGGACTTTGTCATTTTGTTTCTTTGTATTAAATAATAGGCTTCGCAATTTCTCCACATCGAGCATGGCCAATGCTAATTGATTTTGTACTTTCGACAACGAAATGTCAACGCTTCGACGATGCTCTTGCGCCTTATTTAGTAATTTTAAACGATATGCGCTAGCTTTATCAGTGATAAGTTGATCTTGAGCTAACTTCAAGATGGCTTCCTCAGTTCGAAATTTCTTTTGGTGGTTTTTGTCTAAAATCAGATCAAGTCTACGCATTTCTGATATTAATTTATTTCCTTCGCGAGTTGCTTCTTGCAAATCCGCTTCGGTGCGAGCCAGAAACTCTGGAAACTCGTCTAGCTTATTTTGCAGAGACAGTAGTGCTTCCACTTCACTTTGGCCTATAAATTAATTTAAATTAATAACTTTATTGAGAATGACTAAGCTAGTCAACTTACAGTCCCGACTTAGGTTACTCATATCATCGGCCAATCTTTGCTTAAAAGATTCAAGCTTTTTGTTAAGTTCCATTTCTCTCGATATTTGTTTTTTTACTGCGTCAATTCCATTCGAATTTAATTTTATTGACTCTTTTTGTTTACTGTTTAAATATTTTATTTATTAACAAAGATATTCAGTACTTTTTAATTAAAAACATACCGTATGTTGTCCTGAACTTGGAATAGAATTTTATCTCTTAGTTGAATCGCTATGATAACTTCACTCCATGCCTGAATTAATCGCTTATGCTCATTTTGCAGAGCCTCCAAATCAGTGTTAGCATCGGCAATGCTCATATTGAGTACATTAACCACCTCCTTAATTGCAACTTCATCTTCAGAAATTGATTTCAACTCAGCTTCTTTTTTCTTTACTTCCATATCGAGTCGATAAAAAAGTATGTCCGATTTTCTTTTTTCCTCGGACAGTTGTTTCTGCAATTGAGCATCACGGCTAACAATGCGTTTTGCATTTTTAACTTCATCTTCCACTTCATATGCCCAATTTCTGATATTACTGCCCAAACTTTGCAGATCTTCTAGTTCCATCATTCGAGTATGGTATAACGATTTTTGAATTCTTGTCAATTTAATTTTCTCGTCATATTCCTTCTTAAGAATTTCTACAGCTGCTTCTTCACGTTGGCGGTTTTCGATATGCTCATCAATTTGGGCAGATATATCTTTAATTTGTTGCTCCTGGTATGCAATTTTATTTTGCATATCATACAATGCCAACCCCTGCTCCTCCCGACGCTCCTCTTTGGCCTTAACGTGATATTTAATATCTGTAATCTCATTTTCCAGCTTATTTTTTGTACGCAAAAGATGTTCCTTCAAAGACAGTTGAAATCTTCGCAGCAAAGGATGGTTGGGCGGAAGTATACCCATTTCTTCGGGCTCTAGCGCAGGCTGTTGAGCCTGTTCCGTAATATTTACAAAGTCACAGGACTCGAAATCTTCATTATCGGACATTGTAGGTCGTTTTTTTCGACAAATGTATATCTATACAAAATATGTTTCATATAATTCAGTTCAATTGTGTAGCACTATTGTTTTTCAAAATAATACTTGACGTATATATATTGTTTAAGGTTGCCATGCGTTACGAATGGGTCGTTTGTAAACTGTTTGCAATTTTTTTTTTTTTGGTAACTAAGGGGCTTATAGTATGCTTGACTATTTTAAACTCTGCTTTCATAATCGACTTATTAGTCAGGTGCTACCTACTGCAGAATACTTCAAAATGCGTTCAAAATGCTGCCATATATAATATATATATATATATATATATATATATATATATATATATATATATATATATATATATATATATATATATATATATATATATATATATATATATATATATATATATATATATATATATATATATATATATATATATAATGTTTTAGTATATTTAGGCTATCAAATATCCATGTTTTAGTTTTAGCTTTTTGTTGACACTTCCCTTGTCAACGTCCTTTTTGAATAAAAAAATTCTTTAAATGAATGAGAGTTTTTTTTAACCATGAGCGAAGTTTATAAAAGGCAACGCTCTCAATACTCATCCAAATTCCAAAATTTTTATGCACATGAACGACTTGGAAATGCTTGAAATTCCCAAGTCTCCCAGTTTAAACTAGACATTGATAATAAAAAGAATTGGTATAAAAATCGACTTTTCAAATCAGACATGATTACTTTTTAATTATTCAAAATTTCAACGTACGAAGATTTAATATTTATTAACAAGGCTTACATAAAATAATAGTTATGTCCATAGTGCACTTTCATAAATGTAATTTTTTGTATTTAAAATGCGTACATTTAAGCAATCCTATTGTTGCACTTGAAAATTACATGCTTATACAGCTACAAATTGAAAATTCATGAATCTTTAGGTACATAAATACATACATATATCAAGTTGTTTAATGAGCATGAATATTTTTCAGTTTCAAATGCAAAATGGGTAGACATTTAATATAACATGTTTATAATAGTGCATACATGCAAATATGCATGTCGAAGGAAAATCACCTTCATAAGTAAAAACAATCGTAGAACATATACTACTTATCATTATTAAAGTTTTATATATTCATTATACCAAAGTTATATTATTATTTTGACAATCATTTTTTAAGATTTGAATGTTTTGCAATTTGAGAACGAACGCAAATACAAATATTAAAATTACATAAACTCTTCAAGATACTAAGTTAAATATTTCATTTAATTTTTGATCATATTATGTTTACAATGTACATACATGTATTGGCATTATACGCGAGATGATCTAACCTAAATATTTATATAACAAAATAAAAGGATAACATATTAAAACTTAGCTACTATATGGAGTGAAGCAGTCAGGACATAAGTTCTTTATCTTTAAATGGAAACAATTTGCATCTTGGGTGTTGCACATACAACACTAACTTACAATAAAAATAAAATTTCTATATTTTAGAAAAAACATCAATATTTTTTTAAATTTTAATATGAAAAAAATACAATATTGATTTAGACAATTTTTTGCTCATCTGAAATTTACATTTTTCAATACTTAAATGCTTACAAATTTTATCCAGAGGAAACTAGGCTTACCTAGTTTGATAAGGAATTTATATATTTAAGAAATTATAGTGACAGTTGATATGATTAAGTACATTTTGAGGGAAGCCTGCCTTACACCATTTTTGCAAATAGAACAAATTTTTGCAATCAGTTGTAGATCTTTTGGCAGAATTTTGGTTTTGATCTGTGATTTTAATATTTGAAATAATTTAATTGTAGTATTAGAAATATAAATTATAAGCGCTACTGAAATTAAGCAGACTTTTTTCTCAAAAAAAAAACACAAACAATGAATTAAAATAAAAATTTGAAAAATATTTTTCTTCGAATACATCTTATTGGATTGGAAATGCCCGTATGCACATACATTGCTATTAATTTAGGTCGATTAACCTCATACAAATATGTTGTATTTCAATAACTCTATTATATATTATACTTATATTAGTTTTAAGAATTTTCAATTCACGCGAAATTGTTTTTACTTTGAAGTTTAATAATTTAAGTAAGTAAATGACAAAAAAATATAGCTGTATTATTTATATCTTAATATCTTGAAAAGTTGTGAGTAAGCTAGATACATTTTTGTCATACCAGGAAATAACACTCGGAATATACCTCAGTGAAATAAGTTTACGTACAATATACAACAAAAAAAACGCTGCAATAAATTGATCTTGATTGTTCATTGTATTGGCTATTTTTTTGCGTTTAGGGTTGAAAATAATTTTGTAACACTTAGTTTCCGGTTCATATATATATACTTTCTGAGGTACGCAAAATTACCTCTCAATGATTTACACAAACAATATAGGGATTTTTCCAAACATTAGTTTCATTTATAGCAACACATTTAAAAGTTAATTTGGAATGAATTATTTGAAAATTGAATTATCTTTGAAAGTTTTTAGACATCTTATGTTGTTGGATATTTATCAGACGTTTGCTAACGGATTTTACTAGTCCCCGTGCTTACCTTTATTACAAAAACTTACTACTGTCTGAAATGAGATTAGATCTTACTGTTATGGATTTGCGATAATCGCAAATTAACCATTACATAATTATTCCAGGAAGCACGTATTACGGAGTAATCATACAAGCCTAATTCCTTCAGATATTTCCACGCCAGGTATAAGCCACTGATACAAACTTGAGACACTTTATAACATCGGAAAGTTGCAAACCTACCATTGAAGTTTTGCTCAAAAATTAAATTGTTCATAAATAAAAATTACCTTTACTACTACCACTATGCTTCCAATAAATAAGTTTTAACAAATAATCTCATACAAAATGGAATTAATGTTTAATAGGATACATATCATCGGTACCCTACTGACAAACTAACTAGTTTTAAAATGAAAAAAAAAAATTTATAAACAGCGTATATTATTTCCTTGAGGTATATACTTAGGTAATTACTTGGGTTTGATGAAATTTACCAACTATGTAGAATAAGTGATGAAGTTCAAAGATAGACTGATTGTATATACGTGTTTTTTTTTTTTAAGTATAGTTTGAATACATTTACAGTTGAATGAATAAAGTTATGTCATATGCATGTAAAATTATGGTATGAGTAACTGTATCATTTCAATTACCACATTACAAGAAAAGAAAATCATAATAAAACAAACAGTTAAAAATATGAATTTTTATTTTTTAATAATTATTTTTATAGCGCCTGTTCTGGCTGTCGTTCTTTAAATTTCAATGTTTCGTCAAAGATTAACGATTTTAAAGCGTCTCGTGAAATATCGTCATTTTCCATATTAATGCGAAATGGTACTTCTGCAACAGGCTATGAAGTAAGAGATAAATAATTAGGATAAGGATAAAATTTAGCATATCACTAAAATTTTAAGATTACCTCGTCGCCAGGATCATAATACTGCTCTAAATATGGATGTGCAAGAGCATCCTCTACGGGAATTCGCTTGTGCGGGTTGAACGTCAACATTTTACCAAGTAAATCCAAAGCCAAAGCGTCTGCATTTGGAAATAACCTTGACCATGGCACATTTGGTTTAAAAGGCAAAGACTCTAAGTAATTTCGTGCCTAAAATACAATTATTAGCCATGAATTATATATTCATATATGCTGAACACATGCCTTTTCATTTATAATACATTCTAAGTCTTCCTGTGATGGAGATCCTAGCACGCCAAGAATATGGTTCAGTTGATCTAAATAATGTTTTCCCGGAAAAATTGGTCGGTTGCTTAACATTTCAGCCAAAATGCACCCAACAGACCAGATATCGATGGATTTTGTATACCCTTTTGAATTAAGCATAATTTCAGGTGCCCGGTACCATCTAGTTGCTACATATTCTGTGAGGAAACCAGTATGGTCGTGCTCTGGATCAGCAATGCGAGCCAAGCCAAAGTCGCAAATCTACATAAGGATATCATTTAAATTGCTTCAGTATATGTATAATGTCAGAGAATTATAAATATACACACTTTTAGATCGCATGTCTTATTTAACAAAAGGTTGCTCGGCTTAAGGTCTCGATGTAAAACGTTTGCTGAATGGATATACTTTAAGCCACGCAATATCTGATACAGAAAGTAACAGATATGATCATTACTCAGCCTCTGTAAATATAAAAAAAAAATTTTATTACCGCAACAACAAATAAGAGTGCTCTACTCGAAACAGCTCGACTAGGAGATCCCCTACACCCTGCGAAGAGACGATATTCCAATCATTCTTCGCTTCTTTTATGAATAGATTATAAGCTACACATACACACGTATTAAATCTGAATGCTCTAGTTTTAACGGTAATCAAGTTACGCTAAAAAACAAGTCGAATTATCAATTGTAGAAATGGGAGAGTTATCGAAAAAAACAAAATGAACTCGTACTGCGTATGGTATAAAAAATATATATTTAAAATTTCATCTTTTGTGGTTGACAAGAACACTGCGTTCACACAGAGGAACAGACAGACATGGCTGTATCGACTTAGCTCGTCGCTCTGATCAAGATTACATACATTCTCACAAAACCATTATGCACGTTCTATCAAGTCTCGAGCTCTTATAGGTTCCGAAATTGCACGCGTTCACACATATGGACAGCCGGACAGGAGTTAATCCAATCAGCTTGTAGTTCTGATCAAGAATATAAATCCATTATGGAGTATATAATAAGAAGCTGTTATATAATTAGATCTTGATACTCTCCCAGCTCAAATAATAGCAATACCCAAATGCATATTCAATATCTAACACAGCTCTTCAATCCATACTTTTGTATACTTGGGAATTTTCACCAAAAGAACATGACTTAAAATCCGATGTTAAGTATAATCGGATTACAGCGAGTTATTCTAATAACAAGGTCATAACTCAGACATAAGCTATAAATTGTATTAGCAAATCATGTTAATCGTTACTGGAGCTCTGACTCATGTATATATATATATATATATATATATATATATATATATATATATATATATATATATATATATATATATATATATATATATATATATTGACATTGATTAAAATTTTATGTTATCAAATATCTTAGAAAAAATAACTTTTGAAGTGTATACATATTTTTTAAAAGTGCGCTTTTCGAAAAATAACCGAAACAATATCCAACGATGAAAGTACAGCAAAAACATACAAATTAAAAAAATTGACCGAAAACTTTTTTATAATTAAAATCACCTGCGTTTTAAGTAGTTTATACAGATCAGTCTCCATTAAGCATTGTACAATATACACATCTCTCATTTGTTCTATGCTATCTACTCGCAGGATGTCACGTATATCAATAATCTAAATGAAAAAAATTTTAGTTAAATTAAAATAGACAAAACTTGTTAATTTTATTACATTTTCGTGTTTAAATCTGGTTAAAATAGTTATCTCCCTTAGAGTTCGTTGGCAATACGTCTGATGCTCAAAGGGTGAAATTTTTTTGATAGCAACTCTTTGGTTTGTCAACGTATCATCAGCGGATCTGTAAGAGAAAAAAAAAAATATTTTTTTTTTATAAAATTTTTTTCTCATATATAAAAAAAAAATTGCTGGTATACGAAGACATTATTAGTACACTTTATCAATGTGTATACATATATGAGCTAAATCATATTTCTATCTACCTAGTTATTTTAATATATATATATATATATATAGAAAGTTATTTATTGAATAAGTTTTCTTCTAGATGGATTTTCGTAAGAACAAGTCTACTACTTGTAATACGTTTTTGCAAATTGGGGCGGAAAGTGCCGTGGTATCCAAAATAAGAAAAAGTACACAAGAAACTAAGTACAAAATTTGTTGACTCCAAACACGAACGAAATATAATGCATTTCGATAATTTCGTTTTTAATCGATAACATTCAAACGGGAATTATTATCGGATTTTTGAAACAAACCCGATCTACTCGTGCTATTTAAATTATCTAGCTCTTATAGGTTCTGAGTTCGACGCTTTCACACATACGGACGGACTGACAGACGGACATGGATAAATCGACTCAGCTCGTCGCTCTGATAAAAAAATTTGTGATCTGCCTTTATATACATTTTAACAAAACCATTATACCCTGATTTCCCAGTCTCGTGGGTTCAGTGTACAAACATAAATCCTACAAGCTATCTAACAGCAACTTATAGCAACTGATGTATTACATTTTTGATACAAAATGTTTGACAATAATTTATAATATAATGTAGCACATTTATATATTTGAAAAGGTCCCAATAATTTGTAATTGTGTCTGTGCGAATTCTAATAAGGTGTATCTTTCTACAACATATAAACAACATATATACAACTGCGCACTTCGTCAGAGCACTTGGTTTTCAATTGATGTAACCCTAGTCCAGCATTACTTATAACATATAGTTTCACTACTGCCCGAATTGTCCGTATAATTCAAACACTACATATTGCTATTAAGTACTTTGTAAAAATATTTCCTAACTCATCTTGAAAAAATGACTTTCGAAAAAACAAGAAAGATCGTTGCAGTCGGACACAACCGACGCCGTGATACTCTGTTCTGATAGGGGCTTCTGGTATATTATTTTTACTGTCCAAAACATGTTAAATTATTCTAGCCATTATTTTCATATTTTACATACTCCAAAAGGTGGCCCATATTAATTACAGGTTTTTTGTGGACGAAGTTTCTACAGCAGTTTTAGCTAAAGAGCCCTTTAGAATATATTTTCCAATTCGCCACGCTTCCAAAAGGCGTAGACAAATAATTTTGACCAGCCCTTTAAAGGAGTCTAAGAAATAAAGTAAAGTAAGAAATAAAGTAAAAAAAGTAACTACAAAATTTGGAAGTTTGCGCTTTAAAAACGTAGAAGTTAAAGGGTATTTTTTATGTCAGAAATGATATTTGGATCATCGATAGAAGAAGCCTCCAGTAAATCAATTGTTAAATTGCTAGTTCTAATACTTTAGGAGATATAAATTTTTGTGGCTTGTCACGCCGCCATATTTTTTTTAACTTGGATTGTCAACGCGAATATACATTTAAAATTTCAATTCTCTAGCACTTCAACTTCCATGGTTTCTGACATACTGGAAAACGCATTTTTCTCCCGTAGTGGGCGGATCGGGAAAACCTTGACACTTTATAATTCGAAGGTATACAGGAGTATATGTTCCAAATTTCAACACTCTAGCTTCAATTGCAGCGAAATGGTAAGCTTTTATACGGACAGACGGACGGACATTGCACAAAACCAATATACTCTTTTCCCCTTTGGGCCGATTCGAACGAGTCATGCCAGACTCCCTGTCTATTGTCTGCTCGCCCGTTAGGACGCATAGATCTATTTATTCTTATCTACCATATGTAGTACAAATGTATTGTTTTTCGATACCTCAACCAATTTATCTATCGATCTAAAATCGATACTTCTAGATTTTTTTTTTTTTTTTTAAATAATAAAAACTAGAGCCTAAACTTAGAAGACTAGATGATTAAAACAGTGTCTGTTTCAAAGAGATACTCCTCTTACTTACTTACTTATTTTAATTAGGTGGAAAAAGTTTAAGTTATTTTCCAATTGAATTTCAATCAATCTGTTTGTATATTTGAGAGACTTGTTCAACCCAGTCGGGAGTGCTCAAGTCGGGACTGCCGGTAAGAGGCCCCCCGAGACAATCAGCTCTAAGAAGCATTCTTCGTTATAAATATATACATACATAAATAACATTATACGTACACAATACAGTGGGTATTCAAGTACTCAAATAATGGATATACTTATTCAAAAAGAGGAAAAATTTGATAACAAAGCTCATAAATAAAAAAGAAAATAGGCCTAAATATTACAAAAGCTATATATCGGGTTTATTCAATTTTAAACAAATAGATAAAGTTATTTAAAAGAAACTTATCTGCGCGCGGCGTAAAGTGTGAATCTACGTTATACAGTATTCATAGAAGGATATTCTCTTGAATTTATCAACAATTTTTTACAGCTGGTTCTTACAATTAGCATAAAATTATAGATTCATGCGGCTTGTGGCCTTTTCGTGGGCGTGGCAATCATGTGCAAAACTGTCATATGTTGTGGGTGTATTTAATACTTTGAGAATCATCATTCAGGTGAAAATGGTTTATTAAAAAAAATTTTTCCTATATACACATATACCTATCTAATAGGTAATTTTCTAATTTTTTATCTTAGTCCAGTTGTTTGGTTAGATATGATATGAATTTCACACCATAAAATAATATGTAAGTATTAAATTATAAGTACGGAGGGAGACAAGTACATATATTTGCTCACACACATGTATGTATATACATACACATACATATCAACATACTACTGCGTATTGGGCAAGTAATTGTAATCTTAAGGCTTCAAGGGTATACATATGTATGTAAATCTAATGTTCGTTAGGAATATACTTACACGACCATTCCATATGCGCCTTCACCAATATATGTTAGTTTCCTATACCTTGGACCAACTTCAAATATTTGCCCCCTGATTACTTCGGCGTTGGGATGTGGGGCAGCCAAAGCAGCGGCACCCTCAGCAGTAGTTCCTGTATTTCCCTCCGCCATATTATATACAAAATTCTTGATCTGAAATTCACCACACATGTACATATGTACATAATTATTGGCATGTAGTCATAAGTTGATATATTTATTGTTAGTATTTTTTTAACTTCATTTGACAATTACATGAATTTACATGAACTTATAATGCGAAATGTATCTACTATTTGGGGTAACACCCAATGGTTTTGTGTCTATTTAATATATGCCAGTATAGACTTCCACACGTAAATACAATTCACACAATATTTATTGATTTACATAAATAACTATTAGATTTATAAGATTATAATCTATCACTAAATTATTTATTCATTCATCTATCCGATTGCGATACATTTATTTAGTACATATTTATTAGAATTAATTTTTTTTTTTCTGAACTAGTTCGATAACGTTATTCACTGTAATGAACCTATAAACAATGTTTCATACTATGGTTATTCGTTTCTAATATTTTTGTTCGTGCCAAAAAAAAAAATATTGTCAAAAATCACCCTTATTTATTTTATTTTTATTGATGAGAGCATTATTATATTTGAATCTATTTGTAAGTCGTTTTTAAGAAGCAAGAAAAGTATTGACAGCTTTTATCAATTGTAGACAATAAATATATATTAAAACATATGGTTAGCAATAATATTTTTTGAAACAAAAATTAATTTATACTATAGATGACAATAAAAATATTTATATTTCATAGACAATAAATTGCCTAAGAACACTTTTTAACTATGGTCTATGCGAGTATATATATGTGTATACATAAGTATTTCAAATTATTGACTTCTTATGCAGCACTGGCTGGCTCAGATAAATAATTTTAAAATTGAAGTATCTATGCTCCAGTGAAAGCTATGTTTTGAGTTGCGATCCAATTTGCTTTACTATTCTTCCGCTGATTAAGAGTTTTTTTCGATTCCACTTAAAAGCCACCTTGAAGATATTAAAGGATTTTAGTGAATTTTTCATGGAAAGATGTGCGGCCACATCAATTTTCTAAAACTGAAAGTCTGTCGGTGATTTGGTTGTTATTGACGAACATTTATAATAACCATCGAACTTACAAAAAACGTTGGTGTTCTTTGGAGAAACTTACAAAAAACTTTGATTTTCGATTGCCTAAAACATTTTTATTTATTTCTAAATATTCGTCAGTGGCAAACAAATCACACTACCCCGGGTCTTAGCAAACTCTGTAGTTCAAGTTGAAGAAGTACTTTTATATGAAATGTGTGTATATCTCATATTTTTATAAAATCGTCACTGCCGTGTTGGTAGTAGAACATATAGGAATTATGTTGGCATTATAATTAAAATTACTTAAGGAAAGTTTTTTTTTGGTCGTTAATAAATAATATAAGATTTTTAAATCTCGAGATTCAAACTCGTGCATATTCATATAGAAAATCCAAATGAAGAATATTATAATGAATTATGTATCGTCTGTTTTATTGTTTCATTGTGTTAAATGTAAGTCGCGTGCGCTATCTTGACGGAAAAACGTATACCAAGTATTTAAAAATAGTATCCGATATTAAGTAAAATTGTTTTTTTTTTTCGATTTTCGCCAGTTAAATACTCTAAGCACCTAACTACAATTAGTGTTCATGTTGTAAGGCTAATGTAAAAAAGTTTTCAAGGAATCAAAAAGGAAATTTCAGCTCGCATATTAATGTTTTTGCTCGATATAATTGTGAATAGCTTATAAAAATCTAAAGGCTCCAAATGGAATATTCAAATATGTTGCGTTTAATGGATTCTGAACATTTATAAATTAAAGTGCTGAAAGTCAAAGAAATTGTTACAAAAAATAAAACAAACAAGAAACGACGTCGTTCTGGGAATTTTCGACGCCATATTGATATCTGCGTGTTCCTGAATACGAAGGTCATTGCAAACACTTTCGTGCATAAAAAAATATATTTATAGTATACAGAAAAGTGTTTGGCTTATATATATATACATCATATATGTATATAAATTTATATAATTAAACATATTTTGGCATATACTTATGCGGAACAAAGCGTATGTATGATTGTACACATACACAGCTAAGAAGAAAACACAAATAAGTCCATGTGTGTGCGCATCAATACAAAGTTATACAATAAAAAAAATTAAATATTCAAAAAATTTAAGAACAATATAATAAACCAAGGAAAAAGTATTCTGTGGCACCGAATAGTGCCAGTGCCAGAGATTAAATAATTTTTTACTGAAAATCGGTTAACTGTAATGTTAATGAAACAGTGTAGACTTATATATATTTACAAAGTCGAGAAAAAAGTGGCAGTTAAGAAGAGAATCGCAGTCCATCCGGATACCATGTTCAGAAATTGTACGATTTTTCAAACATTTACATTCTGGGCAATGCACGCATCAAGAGCAAACCAACCGAGAAACATCAAGACGCCGATAGATTCAAAAAGACCGCAAAGCGCCTAAGGATCTCCCTTTGAATCAATTTTTACATATTGGTCAGATTTGGATTACTTTTAATCATCGATTCAAAAAACGCCTCAGCTGGTAGTTGCTTGGCTAGATAGATAGGCTAGACAACTCGCACTATTCTGCCCTTAGAGACAACCTTGACGGTGAACCGATTTTGAGTGGAACTGCTGGACATCAAAATGAAGCTTCTAGAGAGCTCCCGATTCGAAGCAATCAATAATGCGCTCTCGATACAAACTGGCGGCATAACAATTTTTGGACGGATTGAAAGCTACTCCTGGTATGTAATTTCAGATAACATACTTTTTTATATTGAATATATAGATATGTGTACATAAAGATCATTTTCAAAGAAAGGTGATATTATATATATCTGTGCACTGATTTTGTCGAGTTCAAGCTTATAGATAACTTTTTCTATTTTTATACCCTAAACCCATTGAAATGGGAAATCAGGATATATTGTTTTGTTAAAATGTATGTAACAGGCAGAAGGAGGTGTCGCAGACCCCATAAAGTATATACTATATTCTTGGTCAGGACAACGAGCTGAGTCAGTATAGCCATTTCCGTCCGTCCGCCCGTCGCAAATCGAGTTTGTTTCAGAAAATTGATAATTATTACCGTTTAACCGTTATCGACTAAAAACCTTATCGAAATGCAGTAAAAAATTATATCGCGTACATCTTTGGAACTAGAGTCGCCAAATTTTGCATTTGGTTTCATTTATATTTTATACAATTTCAATTTTTGTTACATTTTGGATACCGACTCCAAATTTTCCCAAATTCATTAAATTGAAGTTAATTTCAAAATATATTCAATATGTGATTGAGTTAGCAATTCTTATATAATGGCAAATATTATAAAAAAAAATAGATCATATCCTGAAAATTTCATTGAAATCCATTAAGTAGAACAGAAATTATCAAACAAAACGTTTGGCCAGCAGTGCCACCTACATTCTCTTATACTCTTAGTATTCTGAACTGCTACTTTAGTTTAGTGTGCTAGATGGCGCTACAGCAGTGAATGGCGCTGTTGGTAAAAGTGATGCATCTCAAGTAAAATTTCGCGGTTCGAAGCTCGGCAACTGTTTACGGTTTTTTCCTTCTAAAGTTTTCTTACTTCTATTGCTACTACTGTATCCCAAAGGCAATTGTGTGAGGATCTAATGATCTTCATTGATCTGAAAATCCACGAAAGCTTTTTTTTTTTTAGCAATTTTTATAATATATATATATATATATATTTTAATTAATATATGTATATATATATATATATATATACATATACTTTTTTCTAGCAAAATGGTTGCAGCCGAAAAAGTATTATATAAACGATTTACAGCTGATACGCACGGGCATGATTTGCAAGCGTTGTCGCCTCCGCAAACTTTGTCGGATCTTTCACCAAACTTTCATCGCAACAACAGTCAATCGGGTGATGAAGGTGTTATCTTATGTGACACAATCTCTCGCAAAACTTTATTTTACTTGATTGCAACTTTAAATGCGTCATTTGAACCAGATTATGATTTTTCAGACGCAAAGGTATGTTCAAAAATAATTACATAAAAAAATGTTTAGCATCACAACTTTATTTTTATTTTTTTTTTAGTCTCATGAGTTCAGCAAAGAACCTTCTTTGCCATGGGTTATGAATTCCGTTCATTCAAATTTATCAGCTCTAGCTGGGGATCAGTACCAGGTCCTGCGTCAACCGTTGTGGTCAGCCGTTGATGATGAAGTTAACTTATCGGAATGCGATATATATAGTTATAATCCGGACTTAAGCTCTGACCCGTTTGGAGAACCTGGATGTTTATGGTCTTTCAACTATTTCTTCTACAACAAAAAGTTGAAGCGCATTGTATTCTTTACTAGTCGCGCCGTAAAGTACGATATAGACTTAAATTTAAAAAGATTACTTTATTACATAAATATATACTATATGTATTGTTTTACTTCATTTTAGTTCACTCTATGCTGGAGAAACATCAGATTTTTCTATGGAAGAAGACCTTTACTAATGAGTTGAAGATCTTTGATTTTATTTTCACTTTGAATATTTTGACATATACGTACGAGAGATGAACTAGAAGGGATTGTGCTCTTCAGTGCACACTACGGTATGGATGCAGACTCTGTGCATAACTAATCCTTAAACGCATCACGAACATGATTATATCTAAGAACATAATATTTAATCAAGTATTTTATTCAAAACAATATTAATGTACGTTCTTTGAAAATAAACCTAAGTTTCTATATTTTCATTGTATTGTCAACGCTGAATCTTTTAACACATTATACTAAATAAAAACACATCAAACCAAATAATCAGTGAACACCGACTAAAAAAGGTGAGTTAAATTATAAAATGGTTTTTCGCATATAAAAATGGCAATAAATGAACTCAAAACGATTGACCATAAAATATGCTATGCATAAAACAATCCAATCTGTTCGCACAATTGGACATAAGATTACATTTATTAGACGACTAATGGCCCTTAAGATAAACGAGTTATTTTTAAAAAAAAATCCGAGACTTAAGTATATTTGATTTTTAAAATTTTCGTGGCGTTATGTTAGTACACAAGTCGCTGACTGAATGTTCAGCTAATTGTTCGCAGCTGATTTGCTTGCTCGTGTACGTGACTCGTGTCCGATTTGTACCAAAATTGCATAATTTTGACCAATAACAGCAGCACATAACGTGACTTCTGACACACTAATGATGCCGTATAATGATCACCGTATTTTCCAGATTTGTTGACCAACTGTAAACTAAATAATATCTCTGAAAATTAGTATCCAAAACTGAATAGATTCAGCATCGACTGTATGACCGAAGATTCAGTTAAACCGCCAATGTCCACAATTGCATCTGGGGTATGATCCCAGCAACATGACAATTAAAACAGAACAGGACAAGCGAGAAATCTATTGAAAGTAGATACATTTATTATAGATTTTTTTTAATTACTTATGAATTAAGTCGGAATATACGGATTTTTTACTCTACAACGAATTAATATCTTTTTAAATAATAGAAATTGTTGGGAATATATTTATATAATTGTTTATATTATCGCTTTATGTGTTTTTATGTTTTGTTGATTTATTGTGCTGTTGGGATGAATATGGTAAAATTGTGTTTTGTAGTTTTTGCAAAAGTTCGGGATTCTCCAAAGTTAAAAAGATAGAGACATACTGAAAATAAATAAAAATTTGTATGTAAATATGTAGTTTCAAACAAACAAACAGCTTAAAAGCTTTTGATATATCATATCATATCAAAAGCTTTTAATTTTTTTTTTATACTAATCAATCAGATGTATTAGAAGCTAGATTGTTGATATTGAATTTGAAATAAAATGTATTATCACCAGAAACATATCAATTTAACAAGTGACTACGCTGACCTTTTCATCGGATAGACCAAACAATTGTATATCCTCCACACAGGGAACGTAGTTTGTTCAGTCATAAGTTTACCAATTTTATTGATGTATCTAAATATGTGTCAAAAACTTCCGACTGCAGAATTCTTCATGGTCAAAAAGATGCCAGGTCAAAACATTCAAGATATAGATTTTTCCGGTTTGCATTTAAAAATGGTTTTGGATTTAAAAATTTGATAGACATGCTAATCTCTTACTTTGTATGCGTGTAAAAATTACATGAAACTCTTGTACTATTGTATAACATAAAACATTGAGTACTTTATAATAACAAAGGGTATGCACTATATGAATTAGTTTATACATTGAGACAATCATACGAATTTTAGACTATGTTTGGCGTTACTGCGGAAACTCTCAATATTTTCTGTAGGTTTAGCTACAGTATACGGAAAAAATTGTGATATAAGTAGCTGCTGGCGGAAATAATAGCTATGTATATTGAAATATAGAATGACTACATTTTAGCGTAAAGAAAATGTGGGGAAAATGTGATAGTTGAGATTAAAAAAAAAGGATCAAATTTCCAGTGATTTCACAAACAAAAATTGTTCTTAACATCGTCGTTTATAGCTAGATCTAGCGTATTGAAGCCCTTATGATGACTATTACTAGTCCTGATTTTCTGTTATTGTAAACATACAAAAAGCGTAAGTTGTCAATAATCATTTTTACCTGCTACCTTATAATTTTCAACTATTTACAGCTTTTTAAGGGTAGCAAGGCAAGAATGAACCTGAAGTAGGCAGTAAAAATGTTTGTAGTAAACCCAAGAAAGATCCACTCAGATTGGTATAAGACTTAAGACAGATTGGTATAAAGACTTATTATAAAGAATAAAGGATCTTGATCTTATAAATACAAACATTTGAATTACATAAATAATAGTGTACTTACTTCTGAAAACACGGGGTATGAACTTTTTTGTATTAAACTATCGCCGACTAAGTTGGATGTTAACAGTTTTGCCAAGTTATGCCAGTCTCGTTCCAGCATACATTTGCGAGCTAAGTCTAACTTTTTGTACACATCGGAATGATTGTGAAGTTCATAGTTGACTGGCGGGGCACATGATGAATTCTTGTTTAACCAAAATTTATCGTTTGAATCGTTAACTAATTTAAGTGTACGGGTGAGAACGTGTTTTGGTATTCCTTTTGGCGGAAATCGCAAGGAACTGAATTTCTTTTCAATTTTTTCTTCATAGTTTTTCAATTGCTTTGTCTTCATTGCTAACGCAAAAGTAAACTATCGTTTGCCTTTGCTTATAGCAAAAAAGTGAAATAATAACAAACCGGTTAATAAATATCTCAATACTTATTTTGTCGATTCGATATGCGTAAAGATGATGAAATTGTAGTTAGCTATCGATATTTCAATAGTATAAAATGTATTCGACTATAAATTATTTGGGGCCTTCCCTAATCGTGTTAAATTTCATATAACTTCGACTTGGATTTTAACTTAGACGTGCCTACTAATAATATTGCTGTGTAATTTTACTTAAGGCGTTTTATTACTCGTTTTATGAATTTGTTGATAATTTTTTGGAATTAAACAATACTATTAATTTATATAAAAATTTAGTCGTTATCCTTTAAAATTAATTGAAATCGTTCCTAGCAGCATAAAAAGTATAAACGAAAATACTAACCTATCGATATTAATATATATCACACCCTTTTATTAAAAGTATTCATCATATCAAATATTCTACATTTGTTTATCTCAAAATTGAACACAGTAAATAAAATTAAAGAGAATTGTAATATTTCTCTACCAATATACTTTTGGTATAAATGCTATGGTAATAATATTGCTTCTTATTTACTATTACTTTTAAAAGAAATTATGCACTAATGCATAGATGCAATTTCATACTTTTACTTTTTAGGTTTAAAAATGGATTTTAAACCGGATCTGAATTTATTGAATTTATCCGATTCGGTGGGTGGCAATACAATGTCAATGGACCACCAACTTATCAAAAGTGAAATTACTTTCGAGGATGAACAAATAACAGAGACCATATTCACGGATTTGCCAATGGAACAAAATTATCAAGTGGAAGTCGAGACACCTTTGGAAATCAGCGAGGAATGTGCCCCAAGTCTCAACAACAATGTTGGTGAAATGTGTGCACTGCAGAAAGATGCTGAACAATATCCACAGCATGATTTGGAATTTTCGGACGCCTTAAATGATCATAACTATACATCTCAAGAAGTGTTGTTACCTCAACCTAAGTTCGATAGTGTCAAGGATGTACTCTTGAATTACATTATAACCAATGGATCAACTGTTGAAACAGTACCTGAAAATGTCACAAGCTTTATTGATGATACAATTGATAAAATGAAACAGTTTCAATTGAAAAATACCGATAAAAACGCTGATGAAAAACCTTCTACTGAATGTCTAACTCGGAGTAACAATGCGACTCTTTCAGAAAACTGTTCGGAACCCTTGGAAGTTGAGGGCAATGATGAATATTTTGAAAGCCTTTATGAACACATGGCTGAAAACGAAAGTGTATTAAATAACGTTTTAAAGAATACAATTGATTTTGTAAAGGACTTCTATAATGAATGCAAATCATTGTCATCCAAAACAGAAGAGGAGTTTAAAGATTATATATTTGAAAAAATTAAAAAACTTAAGATAGTTGCCAATATTATTCAAACATCTGATCAATCTATTCAAACATTTTCGAAAGGTACACTAAGGAAAAGACGTCGAATCAATCATAACGCAAAAAAGTATCTCTTAGATACATCTGCTACCTCTTCCACAGAGAGTGAATGTGAAAGTTTAGATGATTTTAAGAAAGACGACAGTTCAAAAGATCGAAAGTTATTTGCTAAGTCTTCGGATGAAATTCACAGTTATAATAGACAAATTGAATACAGCGATGGTATTGATCTTAGTAAATACATTAATTTAGATTTTCACAATAGTAATTTTTGGCAAACTTGTGATTTTGACAATGAAAACTTAAATTCATGTTCATCTGAAAATAATACGGATAAAGAAATAGAAAGGTTTGTATCTGAAAGTGGCATATTAAAATGATTTGAAAAATTTTTTTAAAAAAATTTTACTTAATTTTTCAATAACAATAAGTAATTATTTCGATTAAAATCAACAGTCCACTCAATTTAGAGATGCTCGTCGGTCTGTCCGTATGTTTTATATGGCGTATATTCCTTCTTCATCGTATTACTTTTCCCGTTTCAATGACATAGCTTAAATATGACATTGAGCTTTATGAGAGCTCAAAATTGGAAAAACTATTTCTAAAGACAGAAAAGTAACATTTTAAATTGATCAAGGTAGCTAATATTCGGGCAGTTCCGGCTACAGCACTCTCGCTATAACAATATATTAAAATTGTTCTAACTAATGTACAATAATAATATTTTTTAATTAACAGGCTCACCAATTTAAATGGACTTAAAAAACGACATGCGCAAAACAGGGGAATAAAATCAAGTGATAAAATCAATCAAAAATTTGTAGGTACTAAAACTGCGAATGCGCCCACTGAATTGGATGATGATTTGGAGATGTATGATACTGAAAATAGTTTCAAAGAAGTGAGTTTGTATGTAGTTGAAACATATAATATGGACAATATGTTATTTTTAGAATTGAAATTCCTAATAGAAAATCATTAAATTTAAACCCTTTCTTTTTTAGAGTGAAGATGAGGTTATTACGGAGAACCAATACCTTTTACGATTTAACGAGCAAATCAAACAGCAATTATTAAATGAGTCAAATAGTGATTCTGGTCTTTCGGATCAAAGCGAATATAATCTCTCGAAAGAATCTTCAACGGAAGATGACAATAAGAGAGATGTGGTAGACAAATTTCTGCAAGCTTTCGAATGCGAACCAGATAATATGAATAGGGACGATGAAATTAATGAAATTAAGGAAAGTAAATTAGAATCTGAGAAAAAAGAATCCGATACTTTCGAAGTTTGCAAAGAACTATGGAATGATGATTTTATTAAAAAAAATAAATCAAAGAAATCATTAGAGAAACTGTTATTTGAAGCGGAAAAACGTAATCAAAACGAGGAAATTGTTCTTAGTTCAGAAAGTGATTATTCTGATGCTGAGCCAGAGCCAGTTGAAGAAAAAACGAGAATTATTAAGCCAATGCTTCGTATGGATCAGTTGGCTAATGAGACAAGAGCTGCTCAAAAATCAGAAAGTGATAGAATACGAAGGCTGGAAAAAAAACATGTGATGTTATTGAAGGCAATAAAAAATAAATCAGGAAATGCAATAAAAGGCGATCTAATACTTGATTACATTGAAAACACAAAAACATTTATAAAGGTCGATGACGACATCGTGAAACAATTGAAGCCGCATCAAATCGATGGAGTTAAGTTTATGTATGATTCATGCTATGGAGGAATTGATCACTCTAAAAAGAACTCTGGTTCGGGATGCATTTTGGCTCATTGCATGGGCCTGGGGAAAACTTTGCAGGTGAAACGTCATTAAAAAATAAAAACTATTTTGGATACAAATGAACATATTCTAAATGCATATATAGTTAATAGCTCTACTACACACCGTTATTTCATACAAAGAACTTAATACAACAAAAGTATTAGTTCTCTGTCCAAAGAGTACTGTTATGAATTGGGCTGATGAACTGCAACGCTGGTTGGGGCCACTGAAAAGTAATACTCATATAAAAGTTTTCGTTTTTCCGGATTCATCGTAAGTTTTACTTTAAATATATATATTGTGTATTATGTAGTATGTATTATTCAGCATATAAGATTCGTGATTTTGTCTTGATTTTTTGATTTGATTTATTTTTGGCTTTGCTATAATTTAACTGCTATAATTAAAACGATTCAATATAGTTTGCAAACGGAAAAATATAGTTTAGGAATATGAAGAAGCAAACTTAAACTTAAAAATATGTATTTAATATAATTATATTTCGATATTCGGCTTTATGTGACTCTTAAATGCTATGAATATATTTAAGCTCGCATTTGGTGAGTTTCCTTGAAAGATCGAAAAAAGCTTGAATTTTTTAATTATACAACTACGACTCTACTCTACAGCTTTCATTTGCCACTAAAATATTATTTTTACAATAGGGTAAACAGTATATTTTTATTACATATTACATATTATTACATAAGTAATACTTATTTTAAACTATACATATAAAATGATTTATCGTTGTGTTTTTGACCTAAGTGATATTTCAGATAAATTACGAGTCTTGGAAGATTGGTCTGTATCATCGGTCAACCGAGCTGGTTGCTTATTGGTGGGATATGAGGCTTTTCGGACTCTTGTCTTTTATCACTCATATAAAAACCGAGGAAACTTAAGTTCAACAAAATTAGAGAGTATTCGAGAAAAAGTAAACAAATATTTACTGCAACCGGGTAATATTAATTTAAATATCACAAGAAAAAAGCCAATTATTACAGATAATTTTAGGTGCGGATCTTGTCGTTTGTGATGAAGGTCATATTATAAAAAATAGCAAGTCCGCTATAAGTCTAGCTGTTGCAAAAATTATAACACCAAAACGAATCATTTTAACCGGAACTCCAATTCAAAATAATCTAAAAGAATGTTTGTATATCTTGTGGCATCAATTGATATAAGAAAGCTATTAAACTACGTTTGTTTTTTTTTTTGTCGCAGATTACAGTATGGTAAACTTTATAAAGCCATTATACCTCGGTACAGAAAAGGAATTTGCTAATTTATATGCTAATCCAATAAAGAATGGACAACATAAGGATTCAGGCAAAAAGGATATTACAGTTATGAAGCAAAGATCGTATGTCTTGCACAAAAAACTATCAAAATTTGTACAGGTATTCAAGTTTTTAATATTTTTACTCTCCCACCTTTTCCCGGTTATTCTTACCACAATAAGTAAAATGCAACTTTATATGCTCCAGTAACATTAAAACCAATTGTTGGTTTTCAAAAAGAAATTATAGTATCTTGAAGAATTAATTTTTTCTTTTTTTCTTCTATTTTAATTTTAGAGAAAAGAAGCTGAACTGTTGAAGACTTTTTTACCGCAAAAATTTGAATACGTTCTTTTTATTCCAATGACTGCGGTTCAAGTATGTAATCTATTAATAAATATTATAAAAAGTAAAAGAATATAATGATTGATAAGATTGATAACGATAGTTGGTTTTGAATAGTTACATATTAAAAATTATTTTATTACAGAACACACTGTATGAATTTATTTTGGACGCTATAGCTAGCCGTGGAGATAGTCGAGGAAAAAGTCTCATCACAGATTATACTGTTTTAAGAAAGGTAATTTACCTATTTTTTGTTAAATGAATATTAATCAATTAGTTTATTATAAATAATGAAAGATATGGACACACCCCAAAGTTCTCGAAGACGCGTGGAAGAATGCAAACGTTGTAAGTAAAGCATCTACGTCAACAATTTCAAATAAATTTATAATAAATTTTTAGCAAAAAAATAAAAAAGATAACAAAAAACACGGATGCCCGCACTCTGATGACGATCAGCCAGATGATATTTATGATAGTCAAACTGGTGTGATTTCGGTGACTAACGATTGGTGGCGAAAATATCTTTCAAAAAAAGATCTGGAGACGATTATGCCAAGTAATAAACTTCGAACCATGTTTTCAATTCTTCGTATGTGCGAAGAGAAAGGCGAGAAATGGTATGAAAATAATAAGTACGAAAACTCTGTCGGGGTGGCCGACTAAGATATATCCTAAACCCCGATCTGTGCTTATGCTCCATAGCTTATATCTATGCATAGATACACATAACACACACAGTTACACTTACACGCACTTACAAGTATTTAAGTAGAAAAAAGTGTAAACTTTGAACATTTTCGACCAAAAAAGCATGTTCGCCGTATCATTCAAACTCGCAACTTCACAGTAAAGTTTTATGTAGTAAAAAAAAATGATTTCGCCATGAGTTGAACCCACATCTTCTAGGCAAAGCTTATCACGTCACTACTTGAACGCTAAGTCGCAAATTTAAACTTAACAAGTAAGAATTTGCAGTCAGGCGTTATCGACTGCGGAATACTCATTCACGGCTAAAACGCTTCCAGCCTTATTTTCTGCTTTACTATGCCCCCAATAGGTGTATAGTTTTTCTTTTTGCAAATCAATAGAGAAGGGCAACAATAGTTTAGTCGTTAGATTAGGTTTCTAGCTCTAAAACTGTAGAGGATACAGTTTATCCCGATTCGCCATGCCTCTAGTGGGCGTATATAGTCAACTTCTCGTTGGGATCAATATCACTATATATACTTTATGCGGTCTGCCACGCCTCCTTCTGCCTGTTATATACATTTTCAGAAAATTGTGTACCCTAAACCCTAAATGGGAAAATGAGAATTTTTAGATAACGGCAGTTTTGGCTTCTTATTAATGATAGCATCCATAATCTCTAAAGCCAAATTGGTAACGTACTATTTATAAACACATTTTATTATATTTGTATATATATTTAATTATAAGATCTCTAGTAACAGAATAGAAAATGCAAAAATACTATTTGACTCTCCCACGATTTTATTTTAACTGTGACCGAGTATTTTTTTTTGTTAATTTATTATATTGAGAACTTTTTGATATTTTCAGCTTAATCTTCTCGGCTTTTGTAGCAGTACTTAATGTGGTTGAATATTTTTTTAAAAAGATAACGGAATCGGATTCTGAAATATTACAGCACATTCGTAAGTGATTTATATATATGTATCTATAATAAGGACAATAAAATGTATGTATGTATAATTAGGACAATAACATTAGTTTCGCACCAAAAACATTCTCTGATTGCTGATTTTAGAATTATAATCAAAAAACAAACAAATTCTTGTTTCAATTGAATATTTTTATTCGAAAAAAGCATTTGAGAACTTGAAAGCTTAATGAGTAAAATTAAATTAATTTAATATTTTGTATACATTACTCTGTAAGTCCCAGGCAGCATTAATAAATCCATAATTTCTGACTTTAAAATTATCCTTAGATAAAGGAGTCTCTAATAAATGAGAAATTATTTCCCGACCTTTGCTTTACAGTGCTTTATTAAAATATACATAAACTGTATTGCAAATTCAACTAATAGCCATACTTAAAATACTTACTTTAAAACTAAGAGCATAAAACTTAAATTATTACCTTTAGTTATGAAGTTCAATTTATAATTTTATTTTTATTTTTCCAGATATTCCAACCAGCTATAAGGTTTCAAATACTTGGATAAATGGCCAAGATTATTATAGGCTAGATGGAAAAACACCGAAAAATATTAGACACGAAATGATAAAACGTTTTAACAGTGAAGCTAACAGACGAGCACGAGTCTTCCTGATATCTGCTAAAGCTGGGGGCCAGGGCATAAATCTAATTGGTGCAAATAGAGTTATAATATTGGACACTTCATGGAATCCATCTAACGATCAGCAAAATATTTTTCGCATATTTCGACTGGGTCAGAAAAAAAACTGTTATATATACCGTCTACTAGCAATGGTATGTTTAAAATTATGTAAGTTCATATTCATATGCAATAATAATATTACACAGGGGACAATGGAAGAAAAAGTCTACTCGCGATCCGTCACAAAGCAAGCAATGAGCTTTCGAGTTGTTGATGAACAGCAAATTGATAGACATTACAACATGGCAGAATTGGCTGAACTTTACACGTAAATGTTTCTTATGGCAATTATATGTTACATACAATATTTTAATTTGTAATCAAATTCTATTTTAAGATTAACTGTCCCCAAACAATGCGAAAGGACAATGCCTGTATTACCAAAAGATACTATATTAGCACATCTCTTACGGCAATCAGAGTTGGTTTATAAATATCACGAACATGACAGTTTATTGGAGAATAAAGTTGAACAAGAACTAAGTGAGCAGGAAAAAGCTGATGCTTGGGATACATATGAAAGAGAATTGCAAATGAACTTGGGTATGTGACAAGCAAATTAATGACGTTTGCCTATTAGCTTTAATGTAAAAAATTTGTTTCCTAAATAGCTCAACAGGAAGGATTTAATGCCGAGAAGTAAGTAGGGCTTATATTATTGGTTTTCGCACATAATATACGTGACATTTATTGCAGGATTCAAAATTCTATTCCTCCCACAAAACTGGCGTCATATTTGGGTTCTGTTCCGAGTCTTGATGTAAGTACTATTCTTGATTAATCACCTTGTTGATTGTTTTGCAGAAATATTGTGATAAAGCGCACCAAGTGTATTGCGATCTTGCCAATATGAACTCGTACTTCCTATAACTCAATATTTTGTAATAGTTGAAGACGAACGGCCTTAGGATTTTAATATGCAAATCACATGTAATCTGTTACTCGTCAGAACTCGTAATATCTTAAACAATCTAAAAGTTGCACTTATCAAATTTAAAAGCTAGGTTAAATTAAAAAATATATATTTTATAAGTGGGGACCAAGCGACATTGATAAAATAATATAGTCTGTAAAATGTCTTGGTCAAATAATCGTCAATTTTTTTTTATATATATATATATATATATATATATATATATATATATATATATATATATATATATATATATATATATATATATATATATATATATATATATATTGATTGTTTTGCAGAAATATTGTGATAAAGCGCACCAAGTGTATTGCGATCTTGCCAATATGAACTCGTACTTCCTATAACTCAATATTTTGTAATAGTTGAAGACGAACGGCCTTAGGATTTTAATATGCAAATCACATGTAATCTGTTACTCGTCAGAACTCGTAATATCTTAAACAATCTAAAAGTTGCACTTATCAAATTTAAAAGCTAGGTTAAATTAAAAAAATATATATTTTATAAGTGGGGACCAAGCGATATTGATAAAATAATATAGTCTGTAAAATGTCTTGGTCAAATAATCGTCAATTTTATATATATATATATATATATATATATATATATATATATATATATATATATATATATATATATATATATATATATATATATATATATATATGCAGTGCGCAATATAACGGATATAGCATTTAAGTATTATATCAACAACTTCTTATTCTTTTCAGATGCAAACTTTATTAAGTTATAGTCTTCAATCTGCGTCACTTATGCCACCGTACAGTTATGGATTAAATCAAAATTATATTGATACTTTAAATTTGTATCAAAAGTATACATCTATGCGTTACCCAGATATGAACTCTTGCTTAAATGAAAATAGTTTTGGTCCATCCCCATTTAACGTTCTTAGTGCGCCAGGTGCTAATCGGTTACCAACAAGTCCATCAATTCTATCACATATGCAAAACCTTACAAATTCGAAATTGCAGGGTAGAGACTTAGGCTTTGATACACAAAAAGGTCGTACTATATCAATGAATCATTCACAATTTCACCATCAGATTCCTTCAGAAACTACATCACTAGAAAATTCATCCGCAAATTCTAACTCAAATAATGCTCTTGCCAGTTTAGGTCCTTACAAGCAATTGCTTGAAACCCCGTTATCAAATCTATTAAATTATACCCCCCAGGGCTATCCTTCGTCTGCTCAAGCTGAAAACTTACAATCAAATTTAAAGGGAGGTTTCAATACCTTCCAAAATTTGCTTTATCCGGACAAAGTGTTAGAAGAAATAGAAATTATGAATATGAAAGAAAAAACAGCTAAATCAAAGCAGCCAGTTGATCACAATATTGTAAGTTCAGTCGATCTTACATCGACATCGCCAGTTAGTGTACCGGTCAGTACCGCACTCTCAAAGACTTCGGTGAATTTAAAAAAACAACAAACACTTACCACAAGCTCAGGTGATAATATTAAGTCAAATCTATGCACTGAGTCTGTGACAGCTGCAGTAAAACATCCGACACCTTTGAAGGGAGGTGTGAACTTTGCGTCAATATATCCCAGTGGCGCTGGATCATCCATTTCAAAGGATTATTTAAAAAGAAATTCTGAAATGCAAATAATACCAACAACAAGTCCTCCGGGTACAAGTAGTATTACAAAGCAGCTTAATGAAATATCTCCAAGTATATCTCTTACTGCTGTTAACTCATTAACAGAGAAATCAAAATCTCGCAAACAAGCATTACAAAAAAGTTCTTCCAACTTACATATCGATAATAGGCAAAATGCAAATATTTACAAATCGAAGAGTGCTTTACATCAGAATATATTATCATTATCAAAAGCTTCATTGACTACAGCTAAAGATGCTACCACGGATTACAAAGCATTAACCAACAAAAATACCGCCGATACGATGCCAAATAACTCAAAGCCATTGACGACATTGAATAAAAAAATCTTGCCCGAATCATTCTATAAAAGCGAGACTATAAACACGACACCAAATTTATTAAACCCTATTCCTAACATACCTTCGAATTTGGCTAAACAAGGCCAAAGCTCAAGCGACGGTAGATTTTTCACTAATGAAGGTTCAATAGTAACAGATAGACAATTGCCAGGGTAAGAAACTATTTTATGCGTTATTCAATATATATTATCGTATTTTAATTACAGGGAAAAGTCAAACAGTCTTGCGCGAAAGAGGTCTACTGAAAGCCCAAGGGAAAATCTAAGTAGTAAACGGACTAAACTATAAAATAGTTTTATTATTATTATCTAGGGTATAAATATAAATATTGTTTTGTATTAACTGATAATAATCTAGATCGGATCAGAATTGATCCACTGTGACTATGTTAATGAGATTATACGTATTAATTCTGCATACTTTCAGGAATTAATATCGCATGCAAAAAAAAAAAAAAAAAAATTGAAACCTTGTAAATTAAAACAAGTAAGAAAATTCTAGTCGGGGTAATCAAAAAATTAAAAAAAAAAAGTTAAGGGTACTTTAGTCGAAATTGCTCGACTAGGAGATTCCCTGTGTAGACCCGATATTCCAAACATTCTATGGTTCTTTTACATATATATATATATATATATATATATATATATATATATATATATATATATATATATATATATATATATATATATATATATATATATATATATATATATATATATATATATATATATATGTAAAAGAACCATAGAATGTTTGGAATATCGTAATCTGTATGTATGTATATACATATGTATCTATGTATGTATATGTATATATATATATATATATATATATATATATATATATATATATATATATATATATATATATATATATATATATATATATATATATATATATATATATATATATATATATATATATATATATATATATATATATATACATATACATACATAGATACATATGTATATACATACATACATATATACAGATTACAATTACAGATTACATATATATATTTTCTTATCTTTCAAACTTTCAGAGCGTGATTATGTCATTCATATGTGTGCTTTTGCCAAACACGTCTCCAGTTTTTGAAATGCGTTTTTTGAAAATTTGAGACGAAGGGGCGTGGAATTCAAAATATAACAAAAAAAAATATTTATCATTATTTAAGAAATGCAAACTCATTCATACATTGGCTATTTTTGCAACTTAACTCAAATTTAATGAATTTCGTATCATCTGAAATGAAACGAAAAGCGAATTGTATAAAATGTAAATTAAGCTGAATACAAAATTTGGCGACCCCATCTCGAAAGATGTACTAGACATAATTTTATAATTGCATTTTTATACGGTTAATCGTACTTTTTAATACTCGATCTACGTGTGCTGTACAGGGACCTACATATTTCCAGTCTGAGATCCAGTTGTTCTGAGATTGACGCGTTCATACATTCAGGTAGTCGGACAGGTCTAGATCAAGAATATATATACTGCCGGCTTGTTACATACATTTTAACAAAACCATTATAGTATGATTTACCATTATAGCCTAATTTCAGGCTCAGAGCTCAGGGTATAAAAATAACCTTTAATTTTGTAATCCAATCAAGGAAAAGAAATTGAAGTAGTTTAGTCGACAGTTTCTGACTTTAAGATATCCTGAAAAGTGCAAAGCGGTGATAAGCTAATCATTCTAATCAAACAGCACATGCACACAGCATGCATAAACACCAACTTTGCTATGTGCATTGTTAAAGCACCGACTGCGCTTTGGCTGCAATATGAACTTTACTATTGGAAATTAATTGTTGAATATGTTTTCTTTGAAGTGGACTTAATCAAATTTTCAGAGCGTGACTTCCATGATACACTCAGGCTACATTTAAAAAAAAATCAATTTATTGATATGTATCGATAACAAGGAACTGTGGTAATCGAAAAAAATGATATTTGTATAGAGGAGTATATATGTATGTATTTAAAATTTCAAGTCTTTTTTTGGTACCCGAGATGGCTATATCGACTCAGCGTGTCGTACTTTATGGGCAATGTCACATCTGATTTTGAGTGTTAAATAAAATTTTACGCTTCGCTAAAAAAACTCCGAAATCGTAAGTCTTTGTTACGTTTTAATGCGGAATTTTGTACTTGGGTAACTAAAAAATTTTTTTGCTGATCTTTTTTAATTTTCTTAAATTAATACCAAATTTATTGACAATAAAATTGCGTTTTAATAAATAAAGATCATTTGGTGAAGAATCATTTATATGATAATTAGATCATTATATTATAATGAATTTGTTATTTTTATTAGATACATAACATTAATAATTGTTCCAATTCTTTGCTAAGCTAATAAATTATTCAGCTATTAATTGCTTTTTTTCGGTTGGCAGATAAAAGTTCAATGTGTGAAAGAGTTTGAATTTTTCCTAATTGACCAATATTCAATATAATATATGGATGATATGCTGAAAATTTCATTGAAATTCGCACAGTAACAGTTACTAAAAACACGTTTGGCCAATCGGCAAAAGCGAGTGGCAAGGAGCGCCAAGTGTGCCAAGGTGCGACTTCAAATGACATGAGAACATGTTGTTCTTAGTCTAGAATTTTTGTAAGTTTACACTATTTTTTGCTTTAATAAATACATAAATGCGTGCATTCAAAAACGCAGATCTATTGGGCTCACAGTATCTGCTTAATGAATAAGTATAAAAATATATAATTAATTGAAAAGAGATAGACCAAATCTGATCAGAATACAACATATACTAACATACCATAACAAGAAGTGGTTTGGAATATTCATAGAAGGTAAATTTTTTATAAAAATTTCACAATTTGTTTGAGTTAGGAGTATGTAACAAGCAGAAGGAAGTGACAGACCCCGTAAAGTATATTATTATTGATCAGCTCAACAAGCAGAGTCGATATAGCCATGTCCGTCTGTCCCATTTCCTTATTATCGATAAAAATCGATAATTCGACTTCTTTTTTTTAGCGTAACTCGTATATCGGTAAAGTAAGCGGTTTAGATTTACAGTGTATATCCGTGTAATAAGTACAAAGATTTTGTAATTTTTGGATTTTAGATACCGCGTCCCCTTTCGCCCAATATTACAAAAAACGTAATTCAATTACTAAAGACTTGTGCTTTGGCAAATACATACATATGATTGTCATTATCATATTCTGAAAGTTTAATAACGATAGTCTATCTGCAAGATAAATTATTCAATAAATAAGTTTCTATATAGCCCTTACTTTAGCGCAGCCGCTGCGTGCGTGTGTATGTGAGTGTGCATGTGTTGTTTACTATGTATGTGTAAAAGAACCCTAGAATGATTATAACATCGACACTTCGACACAGGTTCAGGGTATCTCGTAGTCGATCAGTCTCGACTAGAGCACTTTTACTTGTTTGTACCGTTTTTTAATACATATATTTGCAAATTTTCAAATTTTTAACAATGATATATATATATATATATATATATATATATATATATATATATATATATATATATATATATATATATATATATATATATATATATATATATATATATATATATATATATATATATATATATATATATATATATATATATATATATATATATATATATATATATATATATATATATATATATATATATATATATATATACATATATATATATATATATATATATATATATATCATTGTTATTTATTAACCAAAACATATGTTTTTCTTATCAGAGTCCATTTTGTGCTTCATTCGAACAGCTTTTCATTTGATATTGTTATACGAAAGCTCGATGGCAAACAGCATCTGCGCAGATGATACGCGTTTAATGTACCAGAAGCATCTGCTCCGGGAATTCGTTGCGAAAGCTGCATTCGGTTGTGCCAGTCATCCAGAGTGTGTCCAAGGAGTTGGTCCTTCATAGATGCATATGTGTGAGCTTTTCTATCGCGAAAAAGCAGAAAAACTGTCTTTGAAAAAAATGTTATGTTTATAGATGAAAAAGCCTTCCATCAAAGCTAAATATATTTGCGTTTCTACATACACATTCATGTACACGTATGTATCACATTTTTCGTGCCTGTTTTTTGTGAAAACCCCCCAGTTCTTGTCTGTGTGGTAAAGAAAACAGAATACATAAATTTGAAGTGCAGAAGCCTGGTAGTAGTTGACAGTACCGGCGATTTGAGTTATTGATAATGAACATTATTAAACTAAGCTATGCCTCAAGTGAACTTGTTGATTTCCATTAATTATTAGTAAACGTGTTAAGTAAACTTTGATATTATATGTGAATGATTATTTACACTAATGATAAGAATTATTATCATAATCCAATTGCCACATGTGATGCATAACTAATGATTATAACGGTTTCAGTTCAAATGTTGCGCTCTTAAACACATTAAAGAGAGCGAAAGAGCCCTAAAGCTATTTATGACTACCTATTGTTACTTATCAACACAATGCGCGCATACATATATAAATATCCCTTTTATAACGCTTTGCCTGTAAACAACATACTTTTTTCTTATCAAAAAACTGCTTTTATCTCCGTAATGTGTGTGTAGTGCTCAAAATGTGTTGTCAAAAAGCAGTTTAGTTTTTCATTTTCATGCACAGAAGCAATTTAAAATGGGTCATCCGGGTATATAGGTTTTGGTAAAATGTACATAACAAGCAGAGTATTCAAATGCAAGTATATAAACTTCGATCAGGGGCAATTATATTTGTATATTATATTATATATCTCTAAGAACTAGAGTCTTGTAGAGTCACTCATTATTAAGTTGATATAAGTCAGAATGTTTAAACCAGATACTTGGCAAAGGATTTTTCTAAAAGGGTACTTCCGAATAAAGCAGTAATTCATATTTGTTATACCCTGAATGGTTTTTGTGTTGTGAAGAACCGATATTATAAGAAAACGAATAAGAGTGCTTTAGTCAAGGCTGCTCGACTAGGAGATACTCTGAACCTAGTGATGAACTGATATTCCAAGTATTCTAGGCTTCTTTTATGAATACAAAGTAAACTACACATTTATGTGCACATATGTATAAGCACACGTTCTCATAACGCACAAACTGTGCTTGGGCGCATAATAATAAAGTCCAAATATGTGTATTTGACAAAAAACACAAGTCTCTTGTACTTGAAAGGCGACGTCTCCAAAATTTGAAATATACAAAATCTGTGTATGTGTTCATTATACCTTGAACCCATTGAAAATGGGAAATCAGGGTAAATTGTTTTTATGAAAATGTATGTATCAGGCAGAAGGAGGCGTTGCCGACCCCATAAAGTGCATATATTCTTGATAAGCTCGACGAGCTGAGTCGATATAGCCATGCCCTTCTGTCCGTCCGTCCGCCCGTCTGTGTGATCGCAGCAATCTTGCAAATCACAAAAGCTAGAGATCTTAAATTTTAAATATATACTCGTGTGTACCATACGCAGTACGAGTTTATTCTCGATAACTCTTCCCATTTCTTTTTTATCGATAAAATTCGATAATTTGACATTGTTTTTTAAGCGTAACTTGTATACCGTTAAAATAAGAGTGTTCAGGTTTACAGTGTATATCCGTGTAATAAATACAAAGATTGGGTAATTTTTGGATATTGGATACCTCGCTCGCTTCCCCTCAAATTTGCAAAAAGCCTTAGAGTCTTATACTTTGGCAAATATTGTACATAGATATGACTATCATTATCACATTCTGAAAGTGATTGATAACGATAGTCCACCTACAAAAGAAAATTATTCATCAAATAAGTTCTCATGATATAGCCCTTACTTTAGCCCAAGCGCAGCCGCTGCGTCAACTGAGCAGTAAGCAGAGCGCGTGCGTGTGTATGTGAGTGTGCATGTGTTGTTTGCTATGTATGTATAAAAACCCTAGAATGATTATAACATCGACACTACGCAGGGTTCAGGGTATCCCGTAGTCGATCAGTCTGGACTAGAGCACTTTTACTTGATTTTTGTTGTGTTCAAGCTAGGTTTAAAAAAAGAAATCAAACTATCGATTTTTTTTTTGTTTTGCGTAGGGTATACAAGAATGTTTATATTTTTAAGGTTCAAATCTCTAGTTTTAATGGCTTACGAGATCTCTGAGTTTATAAGTACGGACCCATACTCAGACGGACATGACTAGATTGACTTAGCTCGTTGTGATATGTATAAATATATACATTTATATATATATATATATAATATATATATATATATATATATATATATATATATATATATATATATATATATATATATATATATATATATATATATATATATATATATATATATATATATATATATATATATATATATATATATATATATATATATATATATATATATATATATATATATATATATATATATTATGTATTCTCATTTTATTTATTTTATATTGAGTTCTCATTATATATATTTATTCATTTAAAATTGATTATGAAAGTTCGTATGTATGGGTGATGTTTGTGTTGTTTGCAAAGTATGTATGTATAAGGGAAGCGAAGAATGATTGGAATATCGGCTCTTCGCAGGGTTCAAGGTGGGGTCGGGTGTGTCCGACTAGATGTTTCTTATATGATCTCCTTATAAGTCGATAAAATTATAGCATAATTATACTTCATTTAAGAATGTAAGACATAATAATACATGTAAGGTATACTATTTATTTACATGTATGGGTATGTTATATTGATAAGAAATTTTCTTTATTTTATTCTATAATTTCAGAAGGATAATAGAAACTCCAACAATAAATGTTATAGAGCTCTTCAGCTATTGAAAAAAGATTGCAACATGAATTGGAAACGTGAAGCAAGACTGATACCTCCCTACGCTTTAATATTTATATTGACTTTATGCGTTTCTTCTACTGTCACAGGTATAAAATTGTTTAAAATATACCATGTTTACCTTCGCGTACATATACCAACACCACATACATACCAGCTCCAATCTACATAAGTATAAAAGTGCATTTATGGTCTTTATTTACTGGCATAATCACTTATTCCTTACATTTTTGAAAGATTATATCAGAATTTGTAATGCAATGATGAAGTGAATGCTAAGATATTGTTCAGTCAAGATGAAATTTAATAGATTGCTTTTATCACGATATAATCTAGAGAGTTGTGGCCAGTCCCTTATTTAGCAGAGGTTGGTGCTTTTATTTTTGTAAGGGATGGTCGAGCGCGATGCTCTAGGGGCATTGAAAAGGCATGTAAGGGTTTGAGAAATATGCAACACATGACAGTGGAGAGAAATCCGCTTTATTAAAAACAGATGTATGAAAATTAAAGACAAGTTGACAAATGGAATAAGGAATGTATAATGTCTTTGGTCAAAAGTATAAAATATTCAAAAGAGTACTAGGTCGACTAAAGAAGTATACAAATTTCGTATTACGATGGAACCGTTCAGTCAATCTGGTTGTGTTATTTTTTCGTCTGTCCGTCTATGAGCATATCAATCAGACTAATCACATATGATTCAGATTAAATATTTTAATACATATTCTTGTAAGGAATAGTCAAATTGTGAAAATTCAAAAAGTAAAACAGGTAATAGATTTTTATTGAATAATATGATAGCAAAATTGATAACTATGTATTTATATATATTCATATAATAAGGATACGTAAAATAACGATCGCAAAGTAGATATCTTAAAATTCTTAAGAGCCAAAAAAGCGTTGTCGCTTTTAATAGTAGATTAAAATTGATAGATCGAGATATTGAATTTTTTATGCCATGAACCCATTGAAATGGAAATCAGGTTAAAATGGTTTTGTGAAATTGTATGTAACAGGCAGAAGGAGGCGTAGCAGACTCCATAAAGTATATATATTCTTAATTAGGGAAACAAGCTGAGCAGCATAGTCATGTTGGTATATCCGTCTCTTCGTCTGTCCGTCCGTATAAACGCAGCGATTTCGCAAACCACAAAAGCTAGAGATTTGAAATTTCAAAAGTATACTCATGTAAAATATACACAGTAAAAGCTATCATTTTTTTCGATAACTCATCCCATTAAATTATTATTTTAAGCGTATCTTTAATGCCGTTAGAGCTAAAGAATTTAGATTTACTGTTTATATTCATGAAAATAATTAAAAAGATTTCGTAATTTTTTATTTTTGATGCCACGTCCCCTTCTCCCTAATGTTGAAAACGTATTTTAAATACTAAACACTTGTGCTTTCGCAAATACATACATATGTACATACGAATGCAATCATTACGCTTAATTATTGGAATATCGGCTCTTCGAAGCGCTCAGAGGATCTGCAAGTCGAGGAGTTTCGACTAGAGCACTCTTTCTTGTTTAATTTTTTTTTTCGTCATTATGACAGTAAACTAATGTATAAGTCATTCAATTAGCAACAAGTTTTTTATGAAATTATCCAGCTGGAACTTATATTGCTAAAAAATATTTTTTTTGCTTCGAATAAGTATGTTACCATTATTTAAGAAACTTTTTTAATAAAAGTTTTCACTTATATATATATATATATATATATATATATATATATATATATATATATATATATATATATATATATATATATATATATATATATATATATATATATATATATATAATAGATATATAATAGAATTAAATTTTTTTTTAAATTTGTATTTGATTTCAGAAGTATCAAATTACTTTGATTCACAAGGTCCGAGCTTTTCACTGGAGCCACCTAGTAGAATTGAGTTTTTAAACACTGTTGGAAACACAGCCCATTGTATTGCACATGGAAATCCTGTGCCACTAGTCCAGTGGCTTGATAAGGAAAATAATCCAATCTCATCAATATCGAAGGTTTGGTCAAAAAATCTAAGTAATAGAGAAATACCATTATAATATAATATTTGATCCAATTATAAATATATTATTTGTCTTAATGAAAGCCTCTCTAAATTGATTAGTTTACAATTAATTACAAGCTTTTAAAAAAACTTGTTTTATTGAGAATAAAAAGAAGTTACATTGCAATGGCAAGGGTGAATTCATATTTTTCTGTTGCAAAAATATCCTGTTAACTACTTTTTGATTTATAAATTAAGGTATTCACATACCTTACATTTGGACCGACATTAATATATGCATTTATATATTAATATATGCATGCAAAACCCCGTTAGTTAACATAGAATATGAGACTGTTTCAGAGAAAAGAGCATTGCAAAATAATGGAAGGATTCGCCGCATTCAAACAACTTATTTTTTCTTAAAATTATTTTTTTCGAATGGAAAAAAGAATTTTCTTCACACGATGTGTACTATTCACGACGATGTTTATATGTTTATACGTATGTATAAGCTGCTAAAATTGTGAAAGCCTGAATTTTAAAGATATTCGATCTTCAATCATGTGTTATGCGGATAGTGACAGTCAATTATGGTCGATGATAATAATACCCAGTATTGCGAGCTTGTCCACTTTGCATGAATGTAGTTTGAATTTAACATACGGTAATTGTAGGTAAAAATATCAAGTAAGAAAACTCTAGTCGGGGTGCCCGACTAGGAGATAGCCTGAACCCCGCTATGCATTTATTAACAAATGAACAAATAAATATAAAAAATGTTGACTAAAACTAAACTCGGACCTTCACAATCAAATATATGTAAAAAAAGAAAATAAAAAATATTGAAGAATTGCCGAGTTTCGAACTTCAAACTTTTACTTGACATGCTTCGCTTCTACCAACAACGTCATGCTATAACCCCTTCTAGAAAATCAAAACTAAACAAGTAGTTGAGAATTCGAAGAATATACGAGAATGTAGTTGTACTGCTGGATACGTGGCTTTGCTTTGGCCAAACGTTTTGCTTAATAACTTCTATTCTACTTAATGGATGTCAATAAAATTTTCAGCATTTGATCTATTTATTCTATTGAATATTTATCATTATATAAGATACGCAAACTCTTTCACATATTGACTTTATTTTCGGGTTAACTTCAAATTAATGAATTCGGGAAAATTTGAGGATGGTATCCAAAATGTAACAAAATTTGAAATTGTATAAATTATTAATCAAAATAAATACAAAAATTGGCGACTCTAGCTCTAGAACCTAAGATGTACGAGCTATAATTTTAAAACTGCATTTCGATAAGGTTTTTAATGGGAACCAATTAAACGGTAATAGTTATCGATTATTTGAAACAAACTTGAGCTGCGCGTGCTATACACGGACCTACAAAAATTTCAATTCTCATACCTCTTATAGGTTCTGAGATCGAAGCTTTCATACATACGGTCAGACGGGCGGACGGGGCTTAATCGACTCAGCTCGTCGCCCTGATCAAAAAATTATATAGTTTTTGGGGTCTGCAACGCCTCCTTCTCCCTGTTATATACATTTTAACAAAACCATTATACCCTGATTTCAATCAATGGGTTCATGGTATAATAGGCATTTTATTTTCATCTTTAAATTATTAATATACAGGTCTATATAGGTCATCTGGAATTCGTTTAATATCTGTATGTACCTTAATTAATTGATTGAAGTGCTCCATAGGCATTGCAAAGGGAAATTTAAAATATTATTTAAATCAACCCGAAATGCCTTCTAGTCACATCTCCCATAGTCTCCTGCTTAATTACCTCTATGAGATGTTTTAACTTATCAATGCTGACATTTTCAATCGGCTGCTTGTACTTGAGTACAACCATATCAAAGAAGCTGACATCCGAAGACGTGACCATTTGCAAGGCTCTTACAACGTGTTTCATGGCTGAAATTGTGTCTGGGATGGTAGAAACTGCAGTTAAATTCTTTTGCAGGTACTCATTTACTGTTTGGCCCATGCGACCAGTTGTATTTGCCGACCATTCATAGTAGATGCCCGAGGGATCAGTCTGAAATAGATGCGGGTTGCCATCACAATCGAACCCTCCAACCAGGCAGGCTACGCCAAACGGGCGCCGTCCAAAATTTTGAGTATAGTTCTGCTTTAATTTCGCCAAATATCTACAGAAACAAAAGCTGTAGATATAAGTAAATCCTATCTGAAACACACCTTGCAATATGTTCTACACTTGAGGGACTACCAAAGTTTAAGCGATGGCTTTGAGCTTCCATTTGCGCACGACTAGTTAATATTCGAGCATCGGCCGTTAAACCTGCAAAAGTCATTGCTATATGCTCATCTATTTTTTTGATTCTGTGCGACGTTCTTTCCACTTGTAGTACATCTATGGCCCTCTTCTCTGCACCTAAAACAACGCATTCCTTAGTGCGAAGACCCACCTGTACAACAGAGTGAAAAAACATTAAATGTAGCAATAAACAAAACCATTATACCTTGATTTTACACTTTAAATGGGTTCAGGGTGTAAAAATGAAAATTTTCCGATACCAATTTCAGAATATTATACGTACTTATATATTTCGAGTTTTCGATCTATATTTATTTTTGAAAAGTTCACTTACTACTGTGGAGCCCTTCCGTACCGCAACTTCAGCGTATTCTACCTGCATCAAATGGCCATTGGGCGAGTATATATTTACGGCTTCATCAAAGTTCTTTGACATTGTAATAAGGTTGTATTTGGAGTATTATAAAATTGAACTATTTGATATATTAGCTTTTTTTTTTTGTATATATTAGTTAATATCGTATACAACATATATTGCCATCTGTCAAATTTGGGCGGAATCTTATTAAAATAAACAGACTGATAAATGTTTCTAAGCTTTCGTGATATATATTTCGGACAAATAATATATAGTTCTGTTCAATTAAATATAAAGTTATTCACAAATTTGTTGTAAAAATTCGAAGTAAAATATAGCCAAGATTAATACAAGTTTTGTTAATTTTGTAAAAACTTTTTCTATTTAAAAAGTAATATTAATTTACTTTACTTATATTCCAGGTTCAACTTATTTTTACAAATGGTTCATTACATTTTCCACCATTTGCTGCAGAGGAATTTCGACAAGATGTTCACTGGGCAACATATCGTTGCTCAGCATCCAACAGTGTGGGTACTATAATATCCAGGGATGTTGTAATAAAAGCAGGTTTGTGCTTCCATTCTTATTGTTTTTTTCAGTATACCCAATTGAACAATCGGAGTGCCTTGTCACTTCTGGTTCAAAATACAAAAAATGCAGTTTTATTTGTTTTTTTTTTGTTTGATAACTGTAACCAAAGTTTTTTTTTTAAGAGTTATCTACAAAATTATCTTAATTTCCGTTTAATATTTGTATTTGTATATTTTAAGCATATTGGAGGTGGTCTCCAGAGCTTAAGTTATTTAGAGTAACAAAACTTTGTTTATTGAATCGCCTAAAATATCCACAAATAGGGACTCCACCCAAAATATACTCTAGCTCCAAAGACGTACGAAATATAATTTAAATACTGCATTTCGATAATGTTTTTAATCGATAACATTAAAACGGGAATAGTTATAGATTTTTTGTAACAAACTCTTCAAGACTCTAGCTCTTCTAGGTTCTGAGATTGAGGCGTTTATACATACGGACAGACGGACGGACAGACAGGGCCAGGTCGACTTAGTTCGTCACCTTGATCAAGAATATATATACTTTATGGGGTCTGCCATACCTCCTTCTGTCTGTTACATACATTTTAACAAACGATTATACCCAGTTGTCACATTTTCAATGGGTTCAGGGTATAAAAAGAAATACAAAGCATAAAATCGTAGTTAATGCGTACTTGAATATTTTTTGAACAAATTTTTATCTATGGGTTTATCTAAAAATATAACATAATATTGGAATCGTATCAATTGTTGTCGGAAGAATATGATTTTGGAAAGTTACGAATATACCGTGTGCTGTCTGTTATCAGAAATGATTGTACATTTTATGTTGCTCATCGGCATATATTTTTTTTATTTATTATGCTTAAATGAACTTATACTTACATACCATTGAAATATCTCAATGAATATTTAATGTTTTTATATTTAGTGGTTTATCAACATTATGAGCCGGAGGTCCAAAATCCTGGTGGATTTATTGGTAGTAATGTACTGATTAAATGTAACATTCCGTCTTTCGTCAAGGAATACGTAACAGTGACTTCGTGGTTACAAGAACCAAACTTTAATATATATCCATCTTTAGAAGGAGGTTAGCGCTAGTCTATGGACAATCATAACACAATATTTACCTTTGTGACTATTTCTTTAAATCCAATTTTATATGCAATATTATTTAAATGCAGATGGTAAAAATCATATGTTGCCTACTGGTGAACTTTTACTCTATAACATCACCAGAAATGATTCCCAAAAAATTTACCGTTGTCGAACACATCACAAATTGACACAGGACTCAAAAGTCAGCAGTAATGCCGGCAAAATTCAATTAACAGGTAAGTTAAAAGATATTATCTAATACACACTAGTAACATACATATGTGGGAGTAAAAGTTTTTAAACCCAGAATTATGGGTAAATGTAGTAAAGTATATATATATATATATATATATATATATATATATATATATATATATATATATATATATATATATATATATATATATATATATATATATATATATATATATATATATATATATATATATATATATATATATATATATATATATATATATATATATATATATATATATATATATATATATATATATATATATATATATATATATATATATATATATAACACCGATGATGCGCTAAAGGTTGTTACAGATATTGACATCTCCAATTTATGTCATGGTATGTTATTGTCCAAAACTTTCGTCACTATCTGAAAGATTTGTATATTCGCCTATGATATAATGGAAGCTATATTGGGCAGACCGAAATCTATATGTAACAAAGTTATATTTGAGTGGGTGATATAGATTAGTAAACTGTTGTTAAATTAAAAAGAGCGACATTTGATGTTATGAAGCTTTTTAGAAGTGGGGTACGAACCCTTGCTTTCATGACTTATGTGACAATGCTTAGCCTATTTTTAAGTGGTTGGGCTTTTCATGTTTCAAACTGTTACTATTTTTAAGTATTGCGAATTTTCAACATTTTAATTCGATTTTATCATTCTTGTTTTTATATTTGTTAGAAATGCGAGAGCTTGTTCCACCAATAATGAATGAGAAAAAAATTGCTCTATTGACCAGAGTCGGAGATCCATTAGTTTTAGCATGTGTTGCCTATGCAAATCCAAAACCAACGTACAGGTAATAAAATGCTCGAAATATAATGTTATAAATTTATATATTACACTCTAAATCATTTTAAGGAGTTTTAACAAGTGTATAAAATTTTTATAGAATTAGACTCCAGCTCATTAGCGTTTTGGATCAACATTAATACACGTAAATTTGTGTTTTCGTTTACTTGTCATGAAAATTACTGAAAGTATAAAATAAATCGTGTAGAAATTTCCTTTTTCAAATTTCAACAAAAGTCGATGTTCGTCACGTCTATATTGATTCTGTATTAAAGTTGAAACTAGGTATTCAGGTTATAATGGTTTTGCTCAAATGTATGTATCAGGTCGAAGGTGGCGTGGCAGACCTCAAAAAGTATATATATGTATATATATAGATATTTATCGGAACAAGGAGCTGAATCTGTCTATGTCAGTCCGTTGATCTCGGGGCCTATAAAAGCTAGAGATTTTTTTTGTGGCTCCCGATATAGCACGTGTAGATCAAGTTTGTTTCAAATAAACGATAACTATTTCAATATAAGCGACTAAGAATTTTATCGAAGTTCAGTTATTAAATTATGTTCCGTAAATCTTTGGAGGTAAAATTTTTGTTTTCTTAGTTTGTTTTTTTTTTTAGGTTTGTATACACCAAATTTTACAAAATTCTTTCAAATGAAGTTCAGTTGTAAATATATGAAAAAGTTTTTATATAATAAATTGAGAAATATTAAATAGAATACGTTGATCATATGCTGAAAATTTTATATATTTTTTTATATATAAAACTAAGGTTCAATTGAAAGAATTTTGTGGTATACGATATGAAAAATCTATATTGTATAAAATATACAAGAAACTAAATTCAAAATCTGGAGACATTACCTTTAAAGACAACCGAAATATAATAACTAAAATTCGATATCATTTTTAATCGATTAGATGAAATGGGAAAAGCTATCGATTATTAGAAATAAACCTAATCTTCGCCTGCTATAAGAGGACATTAAATAAATTAATTATCTAGCTCTTATAGACTGTGATCGACGTACGGACAGCCGGACAGGGCTAGATTGACTCAGTTTGTCGCCGTGATCAAGAATATACATATGTATTTGCATATATACTTACAGAACCATTATACCCTGATTTGAAATTTTCAATGGGTTCCGGGTATACAAATTATACCCTAGCTGTCATATTTTGTACAAAACTTGTGCAAGATTGTCTTCGGTAAAGTCCCTTTAATTTGTAATTATGCATTTAAAATGAGAAAATCTTGAAACGTGTTTATACAGTTGTACTGTGCTTTCTCCCAGCCACCTATTAAATGCTTCATGTCAATGCACCTCTATGTATCAACCAAATTTGTTTCAATGCATCCTTTCCACAATTGTTCTGGTCTGGGTTGCCCAGGCAACATCTCCTCAAAGTTCCCATGCTCATTGTGAGGGTAAGTCTGTCTGTCGGCTCCGGCAACTTCACTTAAATGATGTGGAGTTTTTCTCGGTATCTATGTACATGCATATATGTGCTCTGTGTTTGCATGCACATGCATATATACAAATTCATGCCTGTATATAGTGCATTAGTATGTATACTTGTGTGCATATATCCATATGTATATACATACATATGACTAAGCGTTTAGCCGACGACGAGTCGTCAACGACGTAAGGGTTTGCTTTGTTTTATTTGCGATGTTCTCCTCTTGAGTTTTTCTGCATGTTTTTCTTTGGCCTGTGACTTTGTGGTGTGTGACTGCATACATGTATACACATTACATACATATGCATGTATGTATATATATTCTTATATATGTACGTATATATATTCTTATATATGTACATACATACGTAGATTTCAGTTGCATGTAAAAGCACCTATGTATACATATACATACATATGTACATTTTGTAGCAGCGACATGAGGGGATAACATAAAAATACGTCCATGTATGTATGTTTGCATGTATGTACATATGTATGTACCTAAAACTTTTCTGTATTGCCAGTCCTTTACTTTCTGTTCATGACCAAATCTATGTACAATATCTACATACATACATATATGCATACATATGTGTACATAAATATGTATGTACATACATAAGAATTTTTAGATATTTCGTTTATTTCCTTCACTTTCGTGCTTCACTTACAAATGTATGTAGATATCTTAATATTTTTATTACGTACAATCATATATGTACATATGTATTATACATTTGTATAATTGTAAAACGCAGTCAACATCTATAAATGTTTATTTTTAATACATTTATGTATGTATGTTTTTATGTATTACATGTATGTATGTATGTTTTCGTGGCTGCTAATATAGAATCGTGTATTATTTTAAGAATCCAAATTTAAAATCATTTATCAACGCAAAATGCTTTTATTTTTACTAAGAAAACAAAGAATAATAATTAACAATTAAAATAATCACATACATATGTATATTATTAAACACGATAAGGAGCTCTGTTGATCTTGCCATGTTCTCCTGTCCGTCCGCGCGACCACAGGATCTCGTAAGCTACAAAACCTAGAAAAAGAAAAAGGCCCTCAAAAAATTAACATATATACGTACAACTAAGCGGCAAGGCTAGATCATACATATAAGGATAACTAGATGCGATAGTTTGCTATCTGCTCTGCCGTTTCAATGTTGGCTCGACAGTGTAGGTCAATCGAAGAGTTATGCCAGAGTAGATTATAGATGAGCTTCAAAACTTTGCTTTGACTAATTTGTAGCTGGTTTATATGACATTTGGCTAAATCACACCACACTGGTGCACCGTAAAACGTTACTTCTTGGAAAAAAGCGGAATAAAAAAAATGTTTTCCAAATTTAGTCTCGAGTTTCTATTTATGAATGAGTCTCATTTATATGTTTATGTTTTCCATGCATAATCTGGTATCGTCGGACTTAAAATTTCAAATATGCACATACTCATGAATACCATACGCACACTAACATACAACACATAGACTAGACAAGTAGAACAAGCGTTTTCAGCGCATAGTAAAGCCGTATGACGAACCAATCAACTTCGTATTTGCTCGTATCGGTCGCCTATCGCTTCAGGCAGTGAAAATATTGTCCGCGCTACGAGCGTTCAACCGAAATGGTCAAATTCTCATACGGAGAACGACTGTATGCTATTTTTCCTTGCTCTCTCTCTCTCTCTCTCTCTCTCTCTTTGCTCTCTCAAATATATATGTATGTACATATATATATGTATGTACGAACAGGCAGCAGCAGCAGCTCACAAAAATTCAAATTTCTTCGCCCAGAGATCGCATTTCTTCCCTTTCGAGAGAAGAGTATACCAAACTGCTGAAAGCGTTTACCATGCTCATGCAAATTGTTTAGATTTTTATTATTATTTGTGTGAAGGGTATGAAAGCGTTGATGCACATGAAGAATATGTTTTCGCGACGAGCATGCACACACACTTACAGTCCTTTGCCTACATGTATAAGCATTTTCGTGGCTGTGTGCGAAACTATTCTTGCTGCTTGTGGATATTGTAAGAACCCAACGTTTGATGTTGCTTGATCTTGCGAATTGCATACACACATTTGCATACATATGTGTGTGTCTGAGCGATAATAGAATTTTTCCATAAGTATACCCTGTACACATAAAATCTTTAAAATTAGGGTATAATGCTTTTGTTTAAAATGTATCTATCGATAACTATTCCCATTGTAATGTAATCAATGAAATGACGTTAACGAACTTAAATTATTAAATTATACTTCGTATGTGCTTAGATAATTCTATATAATTTTCTTATTTTTTGGATACCTGCCCCAAATTGGGAAAAATTTTTAGTTCGAAACTCCTTTTCAAGTATAACCAGTATATGAAAGAATTTTCAAATAATAAATTATCATTTATCATTTATTTTTGAGGTCTGCTTCTGTCTGTTACATGCAATTTAATAAAACCATTATACCCTGATTTTTCATTTCCAATGGGTTAAGGGTATAACAAAGCTTTAGTTATTTGATTATTTAATTTTCAGGTGGCATATTACACGTTCAAGCAATGAAGAGTCTATGCAGCACATGCTTGCTACTGGACGTGCCAAAATCAAAGACGGAACTCTTATTTTATCCGCCATCACAAAATCCGATGATGGAATATTCTATTGTACAGTAACCAACTCTGAGGGTAGTGAAACTTTAGAAGTGAAACTCTCTGTATCATCGCCTTTGAGTGCAATTGTTCATCCCCGAATACAGACTGTAAATCTTGGACATACGGCTGACTTAGTGAGTAAAGTGACCTAAATCATTGGCATATATATATATATATATGTATGTTAAAAATATTACCGTTAAACTTAAAGATTTGTAGTACGTCTGGATTTCCAAAACAACATGTTTTGTGGTTTAAGGATGGCAAAACACTACGCTCTGGGGCTCGCGTTCGCCTTCTGTCAACGGAACATATACGCATTACATCTATCGTCAAGGAGGATAAGGGAATGTATCAATGTATTATAAAGAATGATATAGAGTCAAGTCAATGTTCTGCTGAACTTAGATTAGGAGGTACGTATTTCCCAAATGTACGACGAATAACCAACACAGATGGGACATATAAAAAATTTTGAACGGTATTATTCACTCAATTACGTATTTGCTCGAGTCTCTTACCTACAAAGCGAAAGGATCGATCATTGCGAGTTCGATTGTCATGGTCGATTCTTATATGGTATCCCATTATTTAAAAATTCTCATAAATCTATGTATGTATGTTGAAGCAGCAGTACACAAAAAACTAAAATTTGTTACGAAACATATACATATAAATATAAATTGAATAGCCAAGCTTTCATGGTTTCATTTGAAGTTAATGACATATGGGAACAAAATCTGTTTTTTAACTAATTCACTGCATTTTTTTTTAAAACTGTCCAAAATTTATGAAATATTTGAAACATAAAATAAATATATACATAGATAGAAAAAAGTAATGTATAATAACTTGTAGGATATTTTTTCTAATTCCAAAATTTCGTTTGCAGAAGTATCACCTCAATTGCTTTATAAGTTTATTGAGCAAACTATGCAGCCCGGACCTTCTGTTTCGCTTAAGTGCAGCGCAAGCGGTAATCCGACACCTAAAATTCTTTGGCACTTGGATGGATTTCCTCTCCCAAATGTAAATATTTTTAAATATATTTTTGTTTAATTTGTACATAGATAGAGTGGGGGTGGTATTCAAAATGTATGTAACAGGCCATAAAGGATATATACTATAGAGCAGGGCGACAAGCTGAGCAGCATATGCATGTTCGTATGTCCGTCTCTTCGTCAGTCCGTTCGTCTGTTCGTCCGTATGAACGCAGCGATCTTGTAAACCACAAATATATACAACTGAAATTTTCAATTTGTGTATACTATATGCAGTACGAGCTTATTTTTTTCGAAAACTCATCCCATTTTCTGATTATCGATCGAAATAATCGATAATTTGATTTCATTTTTGTAGGCCTAACTTGACCGTAAGAGCTATATATTTGACGTAGGTATGTGTGATGAATACAGAGATTTTGTTATTTTTGGATTTCGAAAACTACCCCGCATTCTGCCCTAATTTTAACCTATTTAAGATATTAGAGACTTGTGCTCTGCCAAATACACACATATTACTGTCATTATTACGCCCTAAATGTTTGATAAGTAAAGCAGTATAGCCCAAACTACAGCCCAAGGGCAGCCGCTGCGGAAACTCTGCAGTTTGGAGAACTATTGTAAGAGAAGCGTAAAATGATTGAGATATTAGCATAGCGTAGGGTTCAGGATATCTCCTAGTTGTACATCCTAGGTAGGAGCGCTTTTTCTTTTTGTTATTTTTCTCTCTCTCTATTATTAAATTATTATTACTATTATAATAAAAAAAAAACGGCTTCTTTGACAAACATGCTGTTTTATTGTGAAAGTAAAAGTTTTTTTTTTTTTTTTTTTTTTTTTTTTTTAAATTGTGATGGATACAAGATACGGATTTTATTTAAAAACGCAGATCGGACAGCGTTTAGGGAATAGGAGATCCCCGGGCACTCCCGACTAGAGTTTTCTTACTTGTTATTTTAAAAAAAAATTTTTAAAGAACTTTTAGTATTTGAGACTTTTTCTACTATCTGTTATCTTGAACTTGAATTCAGATATACCCTAAGGCTGTGGTTTCCCTTCGCAATCATTTCATTCCAAAATTCCCTAATTTGAAATAAAAATAGGTTTTGATTTATTAAAATTAGCGAAGCATTGCGCGAATTCGCTAATCTCCACTTCAGTAATAGTCAATGAAATTAACCGATTCGATAAATACTAGTTTGTTCTATGCATACATGTACAAAATTACTCACACATATACAAGCACACATGCATGCACATGTGTATTCAACCATAAATTATGTTCCCACTATAAGAGATTATATATATGTTTTAGACCGATCGTCTTATGATTGGACAATATGTGACCACATTTGGTGATGTTATAAGTCACGTCAATATATCAGCTGTTAAATCAGAGGACGGAGGAGATTACGAATGTAAGGCGATTTCTAGAGCTGGTGAGGTTATGCATTCTGCAAGACTTAATATATATGGTACGTATAGCTACTTTAGGTATCTATTAACTTTCTATATTAGTATATAGATTTATATCTATATAAATGTAATATAATAAATTTATATGTTTATGATTACCAAATTTGATAGATAATCTCACCAGTGCTTTAAGTTTTTTATAAGAATGTAACACTTATTATTAAAATTTTCTAACATAGAAACAAATAGAAGATTAAAAATGTATTGTTTTCCGAACCACATTACAGGCATGCCGTATGTGAGACACATGCCAAAAATATCAGCTGTCGCTGGCAAAGTTTTTACATTAAAATGCCCTATTGCCGGGTATCCAATAGAAAGTGTCTTTATAGAGAAAGGTATGATTGAAAAAAATTACTCCATCATTTTTTAGAAAGTGTTAGTTTCTTGTAGATGGTATTAGATTGCCAATCAACATGTGACAGCGGGTTCAAAATGGAACTCTTGTGATAGATAACGTACAACGATCCGCCGATCAGGGCACATACACATGTATAGCACGCAACAAGCACAACTATACTTCGCAGCGATCCGTAGATGTAAAAGTATTGGGTATGTATTCCTGTATTTAATATATATTATATGTTGCAGATTTTATAGTCTTATTATAGTGAAGACTCACAACTTTAATTAGTGTGAATGTTGTAGTCGGGCGTTGCCTACTGCATAATACTCATAAGGTCAATCCTTAGAAAGAGTCTAGACCAACGAAACCGCGCTCCCAAAGCGGAATAAGTATATAATCTATATTTTTTTAGATGGGGCTGTACTCGCAAGTATATATATATATATATATATATATATATATATATATATATAGATATATATATATATGGACTGGGACATATAATATAAACGCGAGTATATATTCTAAATTGTTTTTATTTTATCAGATATAGTATATAGTAGACGGAGATTGCACCAAACCATTATATTTATTATTTAGCATTTTAAGTTCAATTGTATTTCACAATAAGTTAGACACGGGAACATTTTTAAGAATATTGATACTGTTTACCAATATTATGTATATTAGAGATAACTGTAATTAAAAGTTATATATTTATATATTTAAGAATCTGTTATGTTTAGGAGCCCTTTAAAATATTTTATACAGATGCATGCTTATATCTTAAATAAAATATGCATTTTATTAATTTCAGGAAAGTTCATATCACAAAAATTAATAATAATGCACGTGCATAAGAAAAAAAGCAAATTGTGCATTTGAATGTACGTAGCACGTTCCTTTCTTCTTATTTTTCAATACGGATGCGATCATTTAGGTGTTAACATCAAACTAAAAATTTCTTTTAATAATAAACAAATAATATAAACGCGCTTTAAGACTTTTTCTAAAATTAAGTAAGTCATAAAATGATTATTATTATATGTCTAGTATTATTTGAATTACTACGTAAGTAAGATGGTGACTCTTATGCAACCGACTACATAATACACGTTCACGTTCCAAAAGTAGAGAAATATATTTAATATCGATATTTTAAGGATATTTTTAAAACAAGTCATGACTGCTCGACTACGAGATACCGTAAATATTGATGAACAGCATATGCACACACGCTTACACACTTGGGCTGCAGTATGGGCTATATTATGAGAGCTTATTTGTTGAATAATTTCTTTTGTAGATGGACTTTCTTAATAAAATCCCAAAAAGTATATATATTCTTGATCAGGGTGACGAGTCAATATAGTCTTGTCCGTATGACCGCCTGCCCGTCTAGTATTTGAAATAGGTTATTTGCAAATTTAGGGAGAAGAATGTTTGGAAATTCCAATAGTTACAAAATCTTTGTATTCTTTATACGGAATTTGACAGTAAATTTGCTTTCTCTAGTTTTTTATTGCATTCAAGTTACGCTTAAAATACGAATACAAATTATCGATTTTTATAGATAATAAGAAAATGGGATGAGTTTTCGAAAAGATAAGATGAACTTTTACTGCGTATGCCACGCCTCCTATTACATACAGTTTCAGAACACCATTATACCCTGAAGTCCTATTTTCAATGGATACAGGATATAAAAAGGGATAAAAAAAGAAAGAAATGGAAATATATTTACGAGTTTTGAATTTAAGAATTTGAGATAATCCTATAACTATAAGTAGAATGTAAGGCTGGGTTTATTTCAATGTTTACAACATAAAAAATGTTGTAATTATATATCTTTAAGCTCATAATATAATTGTCGTATAATAATTGGCGCAAGTGAAGTCATATCCCTAGCATAACATAATTTGTACTCATATTTTAATATTTTGTAATTTCTGCACCGCTCGAACTTTTACATTGCACTTAAAAATCGCACTCGCATAAGGTATTTCTTGCACTCTCACTTGCATTTGCATTTGCACCTGCACTTGCTTTTCGCATGCGCGGTATTCTATCAGGGTTTTATTCGCCACAATTGTATGTTGTAACAGCTCTTAAAAGCTCTTTTAATGTCTATGCAATACTTTTAGACAGCTTTAAGGAAGCGAGCTAAATTCGCGGTTTAGCGTCAATTTGGTGTTTTGAATTGATTTTCTGCAGGTGTATTTATTAGTAGTCTTTTTGAAGCATTTATATCAAATATTTTCCAGTAAATTTTTTTCGGGATTTTGTCGTCCTATGTTTTAACTCAAAGCTATTTTTAAAATTTAACACCCAAGCGTAGGCCCTAATATCTAAGAACTTATTTGTATGTATTCACTGTACTAGATTGATAAATGAAACATTTACGCAATTCCAAATAAAAGGTATTTTTGTAATACCTGTATTAAGAAGAACTCTTTATTGTATATCCTAATGCTTTACCCTATTGGTATTACATGATAGATGCAATATACTTTTTGATATATGCATATTATTACATTTTAGACTATTCCTTCCTATAAGAGAAATTGAAAGTTATATACACCCAGTGACAAAAAAACCGCACCCGCCAGTTTTACAAATTGGTGCATTCTCTAGTCAGATTATTATATTTTTTTTTTCTATTAATCGATAAATTTCACATACAATTTTTGAAACTTAATTTTTATATGTCTTTTATTGAATAATTAGGAACATTTTTTTCTGAAATCACCGCCTGATACTTTCTTCTATTCCAATTTTTCCGTCTCACGAGATTTTTTTAAAAAGCGTCAAACTGAACTTTGATTGACACGTTTTGTTCAGCTGCTGTCCTTTAACCATGATTTTTAATGTTCATCAAGTTGAAGCTCCATAAAATGATATTTTAACAACTGTCACGAAAATTGTACAATGAGTGAAGAAAGCAATTGCGGGGGTTTAGACGCTGGGTGTATTCAAGAAGACTACTAACAAACAACAACAAAGCAAAGCCTAATTAAACTTTTCTCCAATAAATATTTTGCCGCTGGTGTGAATCTGGGACTTTGTTTGTTACTTGCATAAGAAACACGGTTTTTAAATCACCTCCATTTTGTATATAAACATTTATAATTTTTATTAAAATATATTTTTCTTTTCTTTGTTAGCCTCACAAATGAAGTGATTTTAGGTTTCTTCTGAAAAACTTATCACAAATCAAAAATTATCGTTAACAGTGATCATTTTCACATATATGAATTGTATGATTAACGGTCTCTGATATCAACATTTATGTTTCTTCGAATGCTTCCGTTTTATATCTAAGCAATCGACATCATCGCCCAAAAAGAAGATGCACTTAATAGATAATAGATGTATGTCAAAAAGTAGGCGATAAGCTGAATTACAATATTTACTAAAATGAAAATTTCAGATTTCTATTTAGGAATAAGTCAAAGTTGTCTCTGGAAATTCACGGATAACCGAATTCCACATTGACTACCGATATCCATAATCCCTTTTCATTACATGCATAACTCACTGAAAGAGTTATTAAGTTATAATCTACTCGTTTCGTATTGAGAAGTTAAGTTGAACTATTTTAGTAGCATATTTATAGCTTTTTGTTAACGCCTCTTTAAGTGGTAGTTGCCATCAATTGCTAATACTTGTTCCCTTTATATAGATAACAATTGGTTGTCTGGCAACAATGCAGCTTTTTCTTGCTTACGATTTAATCAGATGTCTTAAGTTATAGAGGAATTAATATTTGAAGACCTTAGAAAAATTTATTGTTGGACAATATGCTACAACAAATAAAATAAAACAATATATTACATTAAACACCTTTCGTAATTTAGTTTTCAGAAAAGCGTTTAATTAATTTTTTACTAAAGCATATTTACTGAAATTAAACATCCAGTTCCACCCAAGATTACACCATTCTCATTCGCACGCGATCTTAACGTCGGTGACCGCACAAGCATTCAGTGCGTTATTGGCACCGGGGACCTGCCGCTAACATTTACCTGGCTGAAGGATGGAATACCTCTGCCATCGGCAGCATCCGTCGACAGTGTCAGCGGTGGGCTTAAGGGTACCGGTGGCGTTTCTGTATTGGGTTCCGGCTTCGGATTAATGTCGCAGTTTTCATCTTCGATGTCACCGTCGGCCTTCACAAGTGTAATCGCATCGAATGACAATGGTCGTAGTAGTGGTGAAAGTAGCGGCCAGGTGACAATACGCCAAAATGATGATTTTACCAGCGCCCTCAGCATCACAAGTGTGACGAGGGACCAAAGTGGTACATATACGTGCCGTGTTCAAAATGATGCCGCTACTGTAACGCACTCTGCACAGCTTAAAGTTAATGGTACTTGTTTTTAGTTTGTGCATTACAATAAATTCAATATCCGTATATACATACATGCACGTGTTTTCCTAATTTTTGTAAAAAGATATGTATATCATTTTTTTACTAAAAAATAAGCTAAAAGTAAAAAGTACTATGTGATATTTAAATGTAAAAATGTAATGAAAGTCCATGCATGAAGTAATATTTAGTATTTTAAATAGTTGAACAAAGTTTTTCTTATTGTCTTTCATATATTACATACATTAGAACTCTAGTAATTATTGGGGGTACATTTTGTATTTCTATCTATTAAAAAAATCAAATATTTTTAAATTGCACGAAATCTTTAATTTGATAAATTATATATAACTTTAATATAGTTTAAATTAAAATATACTTACTCTACGGAGGAAACCGGTCCAGTTTTCAGCTACGTAATACTAACGAGTATTCTTATGTTCTATGTACTGATAGAACAATGAAAAAATAAAGAAATTTTTTAAATAATTTTTTTTATTGATATTTTATGTATAGTGCCACCGCGTATATCTCCTTTTGCGTTTGAAGATGAAATTACTGAAGGTATGCGGACACAGATAATGTGCTCCAGTAGCCAAGGAGATCAACCTTTTAATATAACTTGGCACAGAAACAATGTGACAATTCAGAGTAATTCAGGCGTTCTAATGGGCAAACAGTTAACCATGACGACTAAGCAAGGCGAAGAATTTCTACCTCCGGATCCGTCGTTAACAATCAATCATTATACCCCATTTTCCAGCATATTATCCATACACAACGTCTCCTCATGGCACAATGGTAACTACACTTGCAGTGTGGCTAACCACGCTGGCACTGTTGAATATACTGCCGTTCTTTCGGTTTCGGGTAAATCAAGTGTAACTATTGTTTTCTAGAAACATTAATAAACCATCTAATTCTATACTATCGACATATACATGCACAAGAAATCAAAAATCACAGTAAATATCGTAGACAATGCACCATACTAGGAGGATAGTAAACCTTGTTTTAGGATTTGGTCTGGTAATCCATATTTTAGATTGTATTCAATTTTCGTGTTCTAAACATAAATATTTTTCGTTAGGGGAAGTCAAACAAAAAAAATCCGACAAGGGTAAACACGTGTATATATTCCGAATTTATATTTCTATACACTTCAACTGACAAGACAAAAATACGTTTAAATCGATAAACTTTTATATTATATTAGTTCTAACTAAAAAAAACGAGGAACTTTGAGTTTGTTACTCAATTCAATAAAAGAAATATAAATTTAAAAAACTCAATATTTTGCATTTGATTAAATACTTTTAATACAGGAAATATTTAGTTTTGGCTCATTGATATTATTGATATCTACATATATATATTATAAATATATATATATATATATATATATATATATATATATATATATATATATATATATATATATATATATATATATATATATATATATATATATATATATATATATATATATATATATATATATATATATATATATATATATATATATATATATATATATATATATATATATATATATATATATATATATATATATATAAATGGGAAACATACAAGTTCAACTTTGACATCATATTTTTTTTTTTTTTAATTTTTTTTTTATTTTTTTTCTTCACAATATTTTTCTTAAACGTATTCTTAAATAAAAAAAAATAACAATTATAATGAAAAAGCAAGAAAAACAACAAATTTTTCAAAAAAAACAGCAAATATTAGCTGTTCATTATATCTGCAAAATGCAAACATTAATATTCTGAGATCTGTATCTCTTAAATATTCATATGGAATTTGTTAATATTTGGTATGCCCCCCATTAGCTTGCATTACACCTCTGAGGCGTCGCGACATCGACAATATTAATACATTGTCGAAAATGTTCCAAAGAGCAACACCGTAAAAATCGGCCAAATTCGGTCGAATGTGAAAGTTGCAGGGGCGTCGTGCATCATGGGTTCTTCCCACAGGGTGACCCTGTCAATAAGGAGATTTATCTGCAAGTTATTGGAAGATACATTGGCACAAGTATATAAAATCTAATTGAAATTCATGAATAAATAAATACTTTTCGAAAAAAAACAAAATTAGTGATAGCGATTGAATAGACCCAGTCAGTAATTTTTTTTACTGGTCTGTATGAAATAATAAATAATAAGAATAACAAAATGGGAGCCTAATTTTATAGTATCAAATATTTAACGATGTTCTCTCAAAATAGTGGCTGAGTTTGTGAATACTAAAAACCAACAGGAGATCATTGCACTCAGCACAATGCACTCGGCTTTTTGCACTTGGCTTGCATTAGTAACTTTTTTTAAAGCATGTACATTGAGTGGAGTTTCTAATACTGAAAATTATAAATTATTTGACAAATTGGGATTTGAAACTCGGAAATAAAAGCAACTTGGTCGTAGATGCGTCGACGTCGATATTTTTATAATTCTATAGATCTTATAAATATATAAATTATTTGAATATGAAGTCGGTTAGATTAACAACAATTTTATTTCGTTTTCTGTTTGTTTTATTGCATAATATTTTGTCGGCTTTCTGAATTGTTAAAATACATATTTCCTCGATGGACTTTATTAAAAAAAAAAAAAAAACAGTTTTAAACTGAAAATATAATCCATAACCGTAACACTATGTGTTGTCAATAAAGTATTTGTAATATTTTGAAATTATAAGTAATTAATTATTTCGCTTTTCTCTAACTGCTAAATAATAGTAAAAAAAAACTAACTTGTATACAAGTTGGCTCGTTAGCGATTTGCTTAAATTTAGTAATAGAATCGTAGAATGTTTATTTTTTAGTTTTTGTATTTATGCATGATAATCTACAAATTAAAAATGGATTCTAACTAATCGTTTAAATTTTAAAATAGTCCCTCCTCGTTGGACTTTGAAACCCACTGACCAAGATGCAATCTTAGGAAATTCAGTAGTGGTATCGTGTAAGGCTGATGGATTTCCCATACCAACCATTCAGTGGAAGCAGTCCATAGGTATTAAAGAAATCTGGTGATTCAAAATAGAAACCTTAACTTCATATATGTATATACCTGAAGGCGACTCAGGGGACTATCGTGATCTTAGTTATGCTATAACCAATGGAAACTCACAATCAATAATTATGGCTCATTCGAATGGTTCTTTGATGATATCTAAGGTTTCTCGTGAACATGAGGGCAGCTATCTGTGTCAAGCAGTCAATGGCATAGGTGCGGGACTAAGTACTCTAATTAAGTTAACTGTTCATGGTAAGCATTCTTCTTCATTTCTTCAATTCTTCATTCAATCAATACATAATTAATACATTAAAATCTTATTTTTTTATATATTTCAATATTTATTTTTCTTGTTATTTGGAACAGTTGGCCCCTCAGTAACCGTTGCCAAAAAACAGTTATCGGTTAGACGTGGCGAAAGAATTACATTGCGCTGCGAGGCAAATGGAGACCAGCCCTTAGAAATATCATGGAGAACGAAAGCAAGTCGTATCGATCCATCCTATGATATTCGTTATCATATAAAGAACTCGCCCTTAGCTCGTGGAGTATCATCAGAGCTGACTATTTTACAAACAGTTCTGACTGATAGAGGAGAATATACATGCATAGCCAACAACGCGTATGGGCGTGACCGTAGTGTTATACATGTTCAAGTGCAGGAACCTCCCAACTTTCCAGTTAACTTGCATGTCAGGGATCTTGGAAGTCGGTCAGTAACATTGGCGTGGTCTCCGAATGATCAGGATTCAATAATATTGGGAGGAGGGGGTGGTAATAACCGGGATGCACAACCAATATCAAATTATATTTTACAATATAAAAAAGCTGGAGGTAAGTCCAATCAATATGTTAAACTTTCTTAAAGTTATGACAAAAAGGCAACTAGCTTAGCAGTATTTACTGATCATTGAATGATATATTTTAGTGTTGGAGCTATTTAGTTACTGTGTTATTCAGTTTTCATTTTTCATTAGTATTTGCTTAACTACTTTGCACTTAAAATACTAGTTAGCGTTGAGGTGGAGAATAAAGCTAAAATGTCATCATCCACATTATGTGGAAATATGGACTCAACTAAATATTTCATGCAACACTAATGACCATTGCTCTCGACAATTTAGACAATAATGAAAAAGAAAACATTATGTTTACTGCTCCGGTTACTATAGAATATTTCGTGTTGAACATTCAACAATTGGTTGGAATGTTGGTTTCAATTCGACCAAAAAAAGATGCTTGGTAGACAAACTAAATAAATTTAGTGGGCGTATCGGAAAAATTTTATAATTCGACGGTAAACACGAGTATATATTCTAAATTTCAAGTCTATCTTTAATAGCGACGAAATAGTTTTCGTTCATATGGACAAACATACGAACAGCAAGACGGACATTACATAAAACTAATGTGTCCAAGCATTTTCTGAATGAATATAAATAATTGTAATTGTAATAATTGTCCGTTCATCTTCTAAATTTAAATTATTATTTTTGTTGTAAATTTCATATATATAACCGTCAGTCATTTTTTTTTAGATGTTTGGCATGAGCATAATAACCAAAAGCTTCTCCCTGGTGATAGAACAACTACCCAGTTGGGATCTCTTCGACCGGCACAGGTGTATCACATAAGATTGTTTGCAGAAAATCATCTGGGCACCAGTGCCCCGAGCGATATATTATTTGTACAGACAGATTCAGAAGCTCCATCTGCCCCACCGCAAGATATTACCGTTGAGCCCCTTGGACCCCAACAGGTAAGGGAACTCATAATATAATAATAACCGGCATAAAGCAGTGCAATATCTTAATTGATATTAGTAAAAATGAATAAGTTTAAAAACATTTCATTCATACACTTAGTTAACTATTAACAAATGACTTATATTTTGGTTTCTTACACATACATAAACATATCTTGGTTGCATTTTGGTGGAAAATTATAATTAAGACTTATTTTTTCTGTCATATAGTTACTGATTACATGGCGAGCACCTATACGTGATTCATGGAATGGAGAACTATTAGGATATACAATTTCATATCAAAAACAGGGTAATAATGGGAAAAATCACACCAAGGTCGGAAGTTTGACTACAGAAGGCTTAAATGACTTCCGTTTAATTGGATTGGAGAAATATACTCAGTATGGAATTACTGTATCAGCATTTAATATAAAAGGCGACGGCCCCCCGAGTGATGTGGTTTTAGGTCACACTCTAGAGGACGTTCCTTCGGCATCTCCTCGATCCCTGTCATGTGTGGCACTCACTGCCCAAAATATTCAAATATCGTGGCAGTCCCCACCAAAAAAACTTTGTCATGGAATAATTCAAGGCTATAAGTTGCTTTATGAACCAGGACTTTTAGAAAGTGAATACATCACACGGGAGACAAAGATAACATCGGCTCTTAGTACAGTGCTCCATGGATTGCAGCCGTTCACAAACTATAGTATTCAAGTATTAGCATTTACTCGAGCTGGTGAAGGCATTTCCAGTTCATCTGTATCATGCATTACAGAGGAAGCAGTTCCAGATGCGCCGGAACTTGTCAAGTCAGCAGTGAATACCGAATCTTCAGTAATTATTAGCTGGCTACCACCTCGACGGCCCAATGGAATTATTACTAAGTACAATGTTTATATACGAGTTCTTGAAAAGGGCCAGGAGCTGAAAATCCTTAAAGAGGTCTTGCCAGCACATAATAGGCATTTTGAAGCAAAAGACCTAAATTTTCGAGAAACATATGAGGCTTGGGTTACAGCATCGACAAGAGTAGGCCAGGGTCCAAGTACTCCAGTAATAAAACTAATACCGAGCGCGGCAATCCCAGGTGCAATAATATCATTCAGTCAGACTTTGTCCGTCAATTGGAGGTCAGATATTAAGCTAGCATGCATATTTGTTGGAAATCCCAAGTCAAGTGCTGAATGGAAAATACTCAATTCGAGATCCAATAAGCAATTTCCTCTTGAAGTTAATTCTGAAAATACGTTAATTCTACGTAATATCCAACGTTCGCACGAAGGCAATTATTCATGTATTGTTAAAAATCCAATGGGCTCTGATCACATTGTTTATCAGCTATTTGTACAAGGTAAAATCATTTATATAACATACTTGCTAAGTTTCAATAAAAATATGTTTTTTTTAGTTCCACCTTCCGCTCCCATTGTGTCTGTAAATTCAGCCCAAAAGAATTCGGTGTCTATTCAATGGAGAGTTGACGATATTGGTGGTGCTCCAGTTAGAGGATTTACTTTAACATACAGACGTGAGTCCGCCGAATGGGATGAGTTACAAATTGATCGTCGAATAACTTCATACATGATTGAAAATCTACAATGTGGCACTAAATATCAATTTACAATGACTGCCTTCAATAAAATTGGCACGAGCGTAACCAGTGCTATTGTATCAGCACAGACAAAAGGTATTTAATAAATACAAGTATATTAAAATATAATACAATTAAAATGTCTTATTTACATTTAATAGGAAATAAACCTATAGCTCCCCAAAAGCACAGTTTCGTGCGTTCGAATACAACATCAGTTATATTAGATTTGTCCGCTTGGCAAGACGGTGGATGTCCAATACTTCATTTTAGTATTGAATTTAAGCACTATAAAACTTCAAGTGAATGGATTATAGTTTCAAATAAAATTGAAACACATGTTAGTTAAATATATTTTCATTATGATATGTATTTATATATATATATATATATATATATATATATATATATATATATATATATATATATATATATATATATATATATATATATATATATATATATATATATATATATATATATTTATTTATTATTTTTTTATATTATTTTTTACAGAATCGCTATAGTATTGGAGACCTAGAGCCAGGCGCTGCATATCAGCTACGTGTTACGGCCAACAACAATGCTGGCTCCACTACAAAGGAATTTTATTTTGAAACACAGAATTTGCTTGGATTAGCCGGCAGCTCGGAGTTTGATGCGATGCCAGAAGAGCAAACCGTGTTCAGTGATGCTCACTTTATAGCTGTTATCATAACATCAATATTTGGAACAATTCTTGCATTAATTGGAGCTTTTATCTGCTTCAAAAATTGTGTGTATTAAATATTTATGTCTGGGCTACAAAAAAAAAACAAAATAGCTGAACCCTTTATGTTTTATAGATCCTCATACTTTGTTTACTCGTAATGTTGATTCATTAACGCCACAAAGTAGTGCTACAGATGGAAAGGATATTCAAAGTCATGAACACTTTTATGGTACAGTACGCAAATCTTGTCAGCAAACCCCGAATGAAGCGGTTGCTGGACTCGAGCGAATACCCGAATATTCAGAAGACATATATCCTTACGCTACATTTCATTTACCAGAACATGAAAACCAGTCCGGAAATATTCCTTTAAGCTACACAGGCAGCTCACTAAAGTACGATTCTCGCTGTGAAGATGATAATACTTTATGCAGCTCGGGGTCAAAAGGAATGCGCCCAGTATCCACTAATATAGGCGGGATCAACTCAAATGTCAAACTTTCAAATGTGATGACAGTTGATGACAACAATATAAATACTGAAAAGCGACTAAAGCGTCGATCAAAAATTATAAAATCCGAATCGGAGGAGTACGATAGCTTGAATAGTGATAGTGAGCTTAGTGGGGATCGAGAGCGATCCCGTGATGAAAATCGTGCTACCAACCGTGAAACTTCAAATTTCATTGAGGAAGAAGACCTTACAGGTATTTCAGTATCTTTACTAACTTTGAAATCATTATACATTGCTAATATTTTCTTCTAGTAATTGGGAGAAAAATCAGGAATGACACCGGAATCGGTAAAGATAGGTCTTCTGTATTTAGTAGACCTCAACTGCATAGTAAGTTAGTACCTAATCTTTTTTCGAACTTAACTTTTTTGGCTGGATTTTTCAAAAATTTGTTTTTTGGTTTTTCTTTTTTATACTCTGTTCCCAAAGGGAACAAGTAAGAACGGTCCAGTCGAGACTGCTGGAATAAGAGGTACCCTGAGCCCTGCGAAGAGCCGATGTTCCAAACATTCTGTGCTTATTTAATATATATTTGTATAATTTATATTTATATACAAGCAACACATGAACACAGCTGTTGCACTTTTTCTGCAAGCGTAACTCGCATACCGGTAAAGTAAGGGGTTCAGATTTACAGTGTATATCTGTGTAATAAATACAAAGATTTGGAAATTTTTGGATTTTAGATACCACGCCCCCTTCCGCGAAAATTTACAAAAAACGTATTTCAGATACTAAAGACTTGTGCTTTGGCAAATGCATACATAAATAGCATTATCATATTCTGAAAGTTTGATTACGATCATCCATCTCCAAAAATTGTTCAACAAAAAAAATTCTAATGATAAGCAGATCGCATGCTTGTGCGTGCGTGTGTATGTGTTTTTTGTTTGTTTTTATATTCGTTTTTTATTTCACTAAAATTCAACGGTGCTTGCCTTACGCGCTTTTCGCTAACTTAAACGGGTTCAGCTCGTCTTCTGCTTTGTTCAATTCTGCGGAGCTCCACCATGACCGTGGCCACGAAGGAGCTAATTAGCTTTCACGCTGCCTCCGACTCCAGCATGGTATTGACGAAGTTGTCCGCTCTAATGGAGCGGCCCACTGCTTCCTCTAGCCAACGCCTCTTCTCGAGGAAACGTTCACACACGAAAAGAGCGTGGTGGCGTCTTCCACCAGACCTGGTCCACACCAGGGGCATTCATCAGTTTCCTCATGGCCAAATTCTGATAGCTGCGGAAGCAGCCGTGTCCAGAGAGAATCTGTGAAAGATAAAAATTTATTTCGCCATGCTTACGATTGATCCATGGTTCAAGCTCAGGAATGAGCGTGTGGGTCCATCGTCCTTTCGTCGAGCTGTTCTACCTTCTCTGCCAGCGTGCAATGCTGTTCGGCCTGGTCGCGTTGCGTCGTACAGGCTCATGCGTACTCCGCTCCACGCCTTCGGCGACCCGTGGTACCCAGTGGTATCATGCCGGCTATGATGATCGCCGTGTCGTCAGAGACTAATCTAAACGAGCAGCTGACTCTGATTGCGCTCAATCTGTAAGTGTCGCAAATACCTAGTCTACAGCTGGGAGTTGCCATCGCTTTTGCCCAGATTGGAAGAACGCGTCTTTGTTTTTTAGGTCCCCGCGTGTTTAGCATAATTCTCGAGAGAGCTCTACAAGAATCCGCTGCCATTTTATGCACATATTCAAGGTGCCCGCGAAAAGTCAGTCTTGTGTCTAACATGACGCCAGATACTTTATCGCCCTCTTTGACGCATTGGTGCTAATCTTTATGTGAGCTGTTTTCACTCTTTTGCGACTGCTGACAAGGACAACCTCCGCTAGCTCAAGTCTAGCTTTTGTCGAATGCGGCTAATACTTGCACTGCACATATCCTCTGTATCCTCTGTGTCTGTGTCTATGATGCAGTACTGCTTAGTCCCATGCTTCCATCTGGTCCCTTGGATGGCGGAAGTGGCAAGGCCAACAACTTTAGATAGTGCATCTGTTGTTGACCGGGCCTTTCGGAATCCATATTGATTTGGCGACAAACCGCCGCTAGCAATTGCAGTCTCCAGCCTATAGCAGATCAATTTTTCAAACATCTTTTCCAATGTGTCTAAAAAGCAGATTGGCTTATAAGAATATGGCACTTCTGGTGGTTTTCCAGCCTTGGGTAGTAATACTAGGCTCTGCATCTTCCAGATTGCAGGGAACGTTTCCTCAGTCATATATTTGTTGTATAATTCTGTGAACGTTCTCGGGTGCAAGGCAATGGCTAGCTTTAGCGCACGGTTTGGGTTCCCGTCCGAATTTGGGTCATCGTCTGTAGCTAAAATAGTGTAAGCACCGGCCGAGTTCTGATTGCATTCTTGCCGCCTGGTAAGCTAACTGCATTTCTACATACGTAGGCCTATCGCAGGTCCGTTGATAGCTTCTTCTCTCTTGAATGCATGTACGTCGCATTTTGCTTATTTGCACATTCCATCAGTACATAGGCGCTTGCTGTCGTAGGAACTGCTTCCGCCATTGCTACTATTGCAGGCCCTCTGTATTTGAGCAACCATTTGGAAAGATCTGGCCTCAGCATTACTAGATGCTCCCAGAGACTGGATGGTCTCCAAAAAGACGGCGGGTATCTAGCCGATAAGACTCTCTGTACCAAGTTTGTGCCCTGTCAGGTGACCCCCCGATTGAAACCAGAATCGCAGAATGATCTCAGCCCGTATAGACTTTCCGAAAAGGAATAAAGTGTTGTCGATTATAGACCCGTAACTAGCCCGACTGAAGGTGAACTCATGGCCAGAGTTGGGCAGAGCCACGTCGAGCGTTGCGAAGATCTCCAGCAATATACGGCCTCTGGCATTTGTGGTATGATTATCCCATTCCATCGCCCATGCGTTAATATCCCCTGATTTATTGGCCTTCCTGGCCCTTGCATCCTCTGCGAGCTTATTAAGCACCGTTGCAAATTCGCTTAGCTGCATGCTGGGGGCCAGGTAGGAACTGTATAGCCCTAAATTGCTGTATCGGGCGCGTACGAACCCATTAAATGACTTGACATTTGCAAGTAAACCCACTGGGTTGCCGCATATCCACAGCACCGCTTTGCCACTAGCGTCTGCGGCCCATGTCCTATTTATTTTTCCCAGCAGCAATACAATGGTTCAGGTTAAGTTGTAGAAACCATAACATTTAATTTTCCAGACAGCTTCGCGGTATGATGGACACTTGAAGCTCCCTGCTGAATGGTCAGTCTGTTTTTCTCCTTTCCGAGCGCAGATGTTGCATTTCGGCGGCTTGGAGCACGCTTTTGTGCTGTGACCCAAATCTCTGCACCTGAAGCAGGCACCTTTTAGGTCGCAATCGCTTCCGCAGTTCGCTGCATTATAGCCGTAATCCAGGCATTTGAAACAGCGTTTATGCGGCTCGGATACGGCATACTACCCAGTCCAACTCGATCAGAGCTCTGGCTTTTGAATCTAGCAGAACGACAGTAGCTCATTGTTCTCCACCAAAAGCTGGTCGAAGCGATTTGATCGCATCAATGGACACCGAGCTGTCTTTTATTGCCTTCCTAATTGAATCGATGATCTCTTCGCTCCCCAACTCATCCAGATCGCGAATCTCGATGTGCACCGATTCGGTAAGTGTTTTTACTACCGCTCGGACGCCTACAGCTTCGTGAAGAAACTCAGCACTATGCTCCGGCTTCCTACTCAACTGTGTGTGTGTTTTTTTTTATTTGTTTTTTTTTTATTGCACTGAAACTTAACAGACTAAAAAATAAATCATATAAAAAAACACACACACATACATACCCAGGGATCGGGGTTGGGGGGTGTACTGCGCTTGTGTATGTGTGTGTATGTGTGATGTATGCATGTGTTGTTTGTTATGTATGCATAAAGAACTCTAAAATGATTATAAATATACTACCCAGTCCAACTCGATCAGAGCTCTGGCTTTTGAATCTAGCAGAACGACAGTAGCTCATTGTTCTCCACCAAAAGCTGGTCGAAGCGATTTGATCGCATCAATGGACACCGAGCTGTCTTTTATCGCCTTCCTAATTGAATCGATGATCTCCTCTTCGCTCCCCAACTCATCCAGATCGCGAATCTCGATGTGCACCGATTCGGTAAGTGCTTTTACTACTGCTCGGACGCCTACAGCTTCGTGAAGAAACTCAGCACTATGCTCCGGCTTCCTACTCAACTGTGTGTGTGTTTTTTTTTATTTGTTTTTTTTTTATTGCACTGAAACTTAACAGACTAAAAAATAAATCATATAAAAAAACACACACACATACATACCCAGGGATCGGGGTTGGGGGGTGTACTGCGCTTGTGTATGTGTGTGTATGTGTGATGTATGCATGTGTTGTTTGTTATGTATGCATAAAGAACTCTAAAATGATTATAAAATCGGCTTTTCACAGGGTTCAGGGTATCTCGAAATCGAGCAGTCTTGACTAGAGAACTCTTACTTGTTTTTTTTGTTAATAATGCAAATTTGAATTAATAAAATGCCTTTTTATCTACAGCGTCCTGGACAACGTACTCATCAACTACAGGTTCTTTGACCCGGGCACAAAGCAGCAACGCAAATCAACGCACCATTGCGATTCCCAGCGGAAAGTTCTCACAATTAAATCTGCCAAAGCTTCAATCCAATATATGTCCAGAAGTGCATCCAGTTGCCAGCGATTCAAAAGTGCCGATAGTGGTACCAACACCGGCACCTTTAATCGCGATTGTGGGGAAGCCAAGGTTATCTCCCAACAAACTGCAAAATCGGGGTCATATAATGAAAAACTAATATCTCACGAGTCAGATGAATTGGGTTATAGAAAAAATTATGCTGATACGAATATAAAGATATTTGCAAAAACTGACAGCGACCAACTTGACTTCTTAACTCATCAGCGAAATATTTATAGCATTGAATCAGTTTCAGATTCATTAGGAGAAACAAATATATCTCATGAGTACAATAGATCTCATGAGTACAATTGCATGGATACTTTAAGCAACACTGAAACATTAGCTATTGGCTCAACTATGAGTGACCATAAATTTCAGATAGAAAACGCTGAAAATCTATCAAAGCCGTGCTGCAACTCAACAAAAAACCAAAAAACTGAGCAATCAGATTGTATTTTAACTGAAAAGCATGTCAGTCCACCATCTGCCTTTGTTGACAGAGTTGGTTAAATGTAATAAGCTAAGATTTAACATGTATTATTGCATTTTTTACTCTAAAGTAATTAACAGTTCAAATATTGTTATCAACAGCACAATAGGCGATTACTACTAAATGTAAATATCTTACAGTGTAGTCCAATAATGAACATGAACACACTAACTACATAGGACTAGAATGTAATGATAACTGTGCGAACCAATATATCAAATAACTAACCAGTTGCTTCGATATATTTTAGGTGTTAAATAATGGCAAAATCATAATAACAAACGTATTTTGGATGATGTATATTAATTTAATGTTATTCTCTGCAAATATGTGTTTGCGAGCTCCATATGTATTTTAAGCCCTTGTAGAGAACATAATATTTTTTCTTTGTTACAAAATACGATTTCAAAAAGCTTGTACATTCTTGATACGCATAAAAAAGTATACATTCTTGATCGATGTATCTGTTTTCGTATGGTTCTTCATAAAGCGAGTTTCCCAGTTGCAAAGATGGTATCACAGAACTTGTATTGTGCATCTTTCGAAATTGTTATATCAAAAAGCTGTTGAATGAAATTTCACTTAACAAGATAAAAATTTTTGTCGAGGTACAGGTGTTGAGATAATCCTGATATAGATAGAGACAAAATTGGTCAAAATTTGACTACTTTATCATAAAGCTGTATTGTAAAAATCAATGGAAAGGCTAATTTTTGTTTAAATATCTTTTAACAATCTCAGCAAATAACGAGTCTTGACAAAATCAAAACATATCTGCAATCCTCTAATGAAAAGCTCTAAACCACATATTTATAAGGGCAGTTCATATTTGGCTTGCCGAAGATAGACCTCTTTTATAATATTTTAATATAATATTTTAAAAATTCCAATATTCCAATAATCTTCAAATGTTAATGTATTTTAAAGTAAGAATTACCTTAAGTAAGTCAATTAGTATGATAAAAACGTAAATTGAATGAAAACAATTTTTTTTAAATGTATGTTAGATTCAAACAAATAATCTCATTACTGACAATATTTCCAAAAAAAAAAAAAATATTTCACCCGTTTGATAAAAAATGAAAAAAATAGGCTATCCTGCTCTTGTATTGGCACGCTTTACGTTTTAAATGTAATATGAATATTATCGATGCGCATCGTTTGTTCCGACATTTAGTATTTAAGAATCGAACGGAAATTAACTTAGTGGCAATTATATAATAAGAATGATTTTTTATTTACATATATCAATAATAATAAAATATAAGTACTATGTCATCTTAATGGTAAAAGCAAATTACGAAAAATATGAATATTATCTATTAGTATCTATTAAATATTCTATGCTTGTACTATATAAATAAAACTGTAATTATAATTCTTTATTTGTTCTACTAATAATATATTTACATTCATTCGTATTGTAATGCATGGGACAAATTTATCAAACTGTGAAGAGAGATTATAAAACTTCTTAAAAAATTTTGGCCACGAAATTCCTTACAACACATATTTTAGGATTTAGGCGTATTTTATGTAATGTGTTCGTTACTACATAATATGATATTTCTTTCACTCAGAATCAATTAAATTGAGGCGTTTTTTTGGAAGATCTGAAAAATTTATTAACGAAAGTTAACTTCGAAGTACTAGAAGGATATATGTTAGGTTGGATATCACAGAATTATTATAACTACACTTACTATCATTTCACTGTCAATATTTTTTTAAATATTAGACTGAGATGACATGCAAGTGACAAACCATCCTCACATAAGTAAACTAAATATAACACCTAACGTTTTATACTAATGTTTTATAAGATTTGACATAAGCCAATTTTTTTTTCTCATGCCATAATCTTAATAATTGTATACATGACATAGTTATTTAATATAATGAAAAGAATATATAGAACGTATTATATAATAAGATAAACTCAAGATAGCATTTCTGCTAATATGGAAAATGTCATTAGAGGTATTCGTAAAACGATCTTCTGAATTCAAGCTCAATTTGTATCGTCAATTCAAATATAACATTAAAAAAAATTGTTGTGTACAAATTTATAACATTTCAGATTTTTTACTTTTTTCATCTATTATCCTTGCAGTAAGTTTTTATACCCCGAACCCATTGGTAATCAGGGTACATGTTTTTATAAAAATGTACGACGAGCCAAGTTGATTGAGCCCTAATTGACTGTCTATCTGTTGGTCCATCCATCCGTCCGTATGTATGCACGCGTCGATCTCAGAACTTATAATAGAGACTTGCAAGCGCAGATCAAATGTTTTTCAAATATTTGATAACTATTATGTTTCTATGACTTAATTGTTAGAGCCATGTGGCTCTATACACGTGCACACAATGTATATTCAAATGAAGCAAGACGCATGTTTTTTTTTTTTAATTCAAAAATTTGTATAAGTTTAAATACATAAAAATGGAGTATATTTAAAAACGTAGATCGCTCGGGGTTCAGGGTAGCTCGTAGTCTGACATACCCTCCTAGAGCTTTATTACTTGTTTTATCGGCATGGGTGCTATTTTGACTCTTTTGATATCTCTTTTGATTTAAAAATGTGTACCAAGCTTTTAAGCTTCAAACTAATTTTGATGACAAAATTATGCAATAAGATACATAGGTCCTCAATTTATTTGCAATAAATGAAGATAATTGACATTTATGTAGGAATAAAGTGAACAGCTCAACTTCGAAGACTGCGCCATAGTTCTTGACTTCATATTTAAGTAAAGCCCAGCGTTCTAAAAAATTCATTCTTTATTGACTTAATCTTGTGGTAAGTAAAGCAGGTGAAATTCCGCTCAATAGTAAATTGTACTTGATTATATATAAATTGTATGTGTCGATTTATATGTGTGTATATATGCTCTCAGATTAATTATTTTCCGTAATATTTAGTTGCAGCTTAATGTGTTTACTTAGTAAGGAAGAAAAAAAGACAAAGACTTTCGATTGAAGCACGCTAAAATATGAGCACAGTCTAATATTAAACGATTTATCATGTCAATGGGACTACTGTCATTGTCATTGAGGAAATTTAAGTAACAGTGAAAGAAGAAACCATTTGAAGTGAGAAGTGATGTATGCGCTATCAAGTGACAATGTTCTATGGGCAGGACATAAAATATTTGTATCTATGTATAAGCAAACCTATTAGCATTGGGCGGACATGTATATACATATAATATTTTACAAAAATATGTTAGAAGAACAAAAGGAATTCTTGCGTGAAGTGAATTTTGAAAACATTGAAAGCCCCCACACAAACCATAATAAGCTCTGTCAGCGTGACCAGCGGTGAAACCTCAACCCTCAACCCCTTGCAAAGCTATGAGGGTGCACAAAGTTTACAAGCTTTTCGTGAATATTTTCAATATGACGACAAACATAGGTAGCTACGGTTAGTATTACCTGGAGCATAGCTCAGTAAATGTGACTCTTCTGCAATGTGTGTGCACGACAAATATTTGAAGCAGAAAATGCCACCGAAGGAATTCGTATAAGGGACTACATATTTTATATTACTGTTGTTTTACATTACTCGGCATTTTGTTTCGTCGTGAAGCAGCATAAGAGCGGATACATAACTTAAATGCACTAGCAAAATAACCGTCACCCTTTTCATTATTTTGATTATTTTATTGACAAGTAAAAACATTTTTTTCATTTAACTAAAATAGAGCTTTAAACAATGAATTATGTATATTGTTTTTCACCAACATATTTTTTTTGGTAAAAAAAAAATTAGCATTATATATTTATGCTGATACCTTGCTTAACAATTTTCATCACCAAATTTAGATATGCTTCTGCAAATGAGTTCCATTATCAAATGAAAAATATATTTTTTGTTTTGTTATATATTTCGAACACTAATATAAATCAAATAAGAAAGCTCTAGACGTGAGCACCCGACTAGGAGATAGCCTCAGCACTTCCTTATCTTTGGCATGGAACATTCTGCATACATTGTATCTACGCATACACACGCATTACGTAAGCTTTTACACATGTACACGAGTACATATATGTATGTACTGAAGCACTGAAGAGGATCATTGAAACAATGTATTTGAGAAAATAACTTTTCTTCGCATTATTCGAAGTCGCATCTTCACAATCAAATTGGTCGAGAAGGTATTTAAAAAAGAACTTCGGTATCGAACTCCCGTCGCCACGGTTACGAGCATAGCCTCTTCCTAACATTGTCGACACTCTTTATATGCTAGCGATGGGGCAAATGAAAAATAATTCAATTTGACAAGAATAACCTTGCTGTCAAAACATATAGAGCCCACATTCTCAATATTTGCATGCTCCTAAAAACTAAAGAACCAGCTGACAATTCAAACACAATTCAATCGTAATTGCGATTTGTCGAATAAAACAAAATGCACTAATTTGAATGTATGTATGTGTACACATGAATAGAAAATCATTGCTTGCCGCGTGTTTTTGCCACTTAAACAACTTAACCAAACGATTTATTTAATAAATTGTGTAACGGAAAATTCCTATACTATTTTCATCAAATGATCTACATATTTTTATATATGCAACTGAATTTTGGGTGGGAATTCAAAATATATTAATAAATCAAAATTGTATCAATTATACATGAAACGTAATGTAAAATACAATAAAACAACAATCAGGCGTAGCAAATTGATTGAGTTGGACAGAGATTACTAAATGAGATTACTAAATGGGAATAGTACAAAAAACTAAATTTATAAACAAATAAAAGCCATTTAAATTTGAGTATAAGGGAGTAACGAAAAATTAGTAAATCTATTAAATAATAGATTTACTAATTTTTCGTTACTCCCTTATACTCAAATTTAAATGGCTTTTATTTGTTTATAAATTTAGTTTTTTGTACTATTCCCATTTAGTAATCTCTGGTTTTGGATATTTTCATTACTAGAAATTATAAAGTTAGCTAGTTAGTTGTTAACTATAGCACTTACTCAATTTCTCGGTAGGACATATATATTTTTCTTTTAATGTTGTCAATATCAGTTGTTAAATGAATAAAAATTACTGACAGCTAAAATTCCGCATTTTATTTTATATTTTCACGTTTAAAAATTTGCTCAAACCTACCACCTCTAATTACACATTATATTTGCAAAACGTAATAGTTAAAGTATTAATTTATAAAGGAACATATTGCCAAATATTTAGTAGAGATTTTGTTATAAAGTATAGGTCGATACATTTGCCTCCAACGTGCTGTCTTGTTTGCTAATGCGCACAATTTAATTTCATTGCAAATTTGTTTCTCTATTGAAAGCCCCGCAGCAACAGCTAAAAGATATGTTTGAACAAATTTCATTCTTGTTTTTTTTTGTAGATAAGTTTTGTCTAAAAGTTTCGTCTTGAGTTGCTTGTTGACTCTAGTGACAGACCACACAATACTTTAGGCAACTAAATATGAAAACCACTCTTTCAACTCTATAAATTTTATGCTGACTTTATTTCAATTTAAATATGGCTCAATATTATAATGTGAAGTAAGATTTTTGTCAATGATATTTTTATTTAATAATTGACTTCTTGATGGTAAACAGTTGTTGGTGAATCGCAACTAAAAATGAAATTCACAATTAAAATCTATGTTACCAAAATACTTATGTATTGCAGGACATTTTAGCAGTAAAGTAGACGTATTAGGAAAATCTTAACAATTGAGCGTTTATATGAACAGACGGACGGTCGCACAAGAAGACGGATGCACAAGTCTTTAAATATTTTTATCTTCGTGAATGAGTATACTAGGAGATACCCTGAACTCTACGAATAGCTGATATTCCAATTATTTTACGCTTCTTTTAAGTATACATAACAAAGAATACATACACACACACATACGAACGCACGTATAGGACGGCGTTTAGGCCTCAGGTTGAGCTTTACCATGGCTATTAATTGTTATTAATTGTTATTATTAATTGTTGAATAACTGTTTAAACCCTGAACCTATTGAAAATGAGGGTTTAATGGTTTTGTTAAAATGTATGTAATAGGCAGAAGGAGGCGTGACAGACTCCATAAAGTATATATTCTTGATAAGAGCGACGAGCTTAGTTGATTTAGGTCTGTCTGTCTGTCTGTCCGTATGTGTGAACGCGTGGATCTCAGAATTTATAAGAGCTAGAGACTTGAAACTTTGTAGGGCCGTGTATAGCATCCGCAGATAGATTAATCGATTATCGATAACTATTACGGTTCAATTGTTATCGAATAAAAACCGGATCGAGACTCAGAAATAAAATTATATCTCGTACATTTTTAGACCGCCAAATTTTGCATCTAGTTTCATTTATATTTTATACAATTTCGGTTTTTGTTACATTTTGGATACAGGCGACAAATTGCCCCAAATTTATTATATTGAAATTAATTTGCCAATAGCCAATATGCGAATGAGTTTGTAATTTTACTAAATTGACAAACATTTAATAAAATATCTATATTAAATGCTTAAAATTTCATTAAAATCCATACAGTAACAGTTATCATTTTGCCAATTGTCAAAAGCGTGTGGCCAGCAGCGAAAGCAAATTTTTTACACATTTCCAAGTGTTTAAGCAGTGAAGTGATCAGTGGGACTGCTCGACTGAACCCTGCAATTTTAGGGTTCGTTTATACATATATACATAAATAGCTGACAACACTTGCACACGCACACATACACAAGCACGCATAGGCACGCGCTCTGCTTACTGCGCAGTTTACGCAGCGGTTGCGCTTTCAGTGCAATAAGGGCAATATTACGGGATCTTATATAATCAAGCTTTCAGAATGTGACATTTATCTGTATGTATTTGCCAAAGTATAAATCTCTAGTATTTGAAATAGGTTTTTTTTTGCAAATTCGGGGAAAGGGTGGGTGATATCCAAAATCCAAAAATTTCAAAATCTGAATTCTCTAGCTCTAACGATATACGAGTTACGCTTAAAAAACGAAGTTAAATTATCGAGTGAGCCGAGATATTTTAAAAAAAGAATTGATAAACTCGTACTCGTATGATATACACAAGTATACATTTAAAATTTTTGATCTCTAACTTTTGTGCTTTGCGCATCGTCCTATCAACACCGCCACTTCACAGCTCGAGCGCCATCTAGTAAATCTAAGCTAAAGTAACAGCTGATCATTTTTGTAATACAAGAGAATGTACGCTGGCGCTGCTGGCTATGAACTTTTGTCAGTTGGCCTTAATAACTTTTGTGTTACCTGATGAATTTCAAGACAGTTTTCAGCATATGATCTACATATCCCATTGAATATTTGTCATTTTAGAAATATATTTGCAACTGCCTTCAATTTAAAGAATATATTAAAGGAAAGGAAGCGAAGAATGATTGGAGTATGAGCGGGACGTTCAACATATGTCTTAGGGGCATTCCCGTTAGAGAACTCTTACTTCTTTTTATTTAATGTATAATATAAATCTTTATACAATAAGATGAGCATGTGCTTTAAATACAATAGAATTTAAATTATGCATGCTTATGACGATGCTTTCTTTATACCATTTGTTTTATAGATTATTATGTTATTTATTCAAATAACAAATTTCTAATGTGATCTGTGTTAAAATTGGAAAAAACTCTATTTTATAAATATTCAATAGCTTTAATAACATTATTAATAATATTACAATATTTGTTATGAAACGTCCAAAACAGTTCCTTCAAATGAAGGAATATAATGAATTACATTAGCTATTTTATCTACACATACAAATACATAAAGCCTTCCAATTTCATGTACATGTGTACATGTGTATTTGCGTATGTTATTTTTCTTGAAATACGTACACATATACACGCACATGTAATTTGTGATTGTCCAAGCTATCGACTTTATGATTAGTATGTCTGCAACAAATGGACCGTTAAAGAATTAAATTGCCGGAATTCCAAGCAGTCTGTTACAGAAACATAACAGCATGAAATACGAAAAAGTAAGAAAACTCTAGTCGGGGTGCCAGACTAGGAGATACCCTAAGCAACGAATGATCTGTGTTTTCAAATATACGCGGTTATGTATTTATAAAATCATAAAAAATTTTACCAAAAAGAGAATAATAATAAAAACATAAAAAACCGCCCTCAATCATCGGCGAGTTTCAAGTCCGCACCTGTAAGATGACGTGCATAGCACCTACCAACACCGCCACTTCACTGCTCGAGCGGCATCTAGCAAATCTAAGCTAAAGTAGCAGCTGATAATTTTTATAACATTCGAGAATATACGATGGCGCTGCTCGCCATGCACTCTTAGTTGCTGGCCAAACGTTTTGATTAATAACTTCTGTGATATTTAATGGATTTCAATAAAAAGTTTAGTTTATGATCTACATATTCTTTTTAATATATGTTATGTTACATGTAAACTCAATCGCATTTGTGACGGATCTTTTATTTAAAAAATTTGGGAAATCTGGAGCCGGTATCCAAAATATAACAAAATTCAAAATTGTATAAAATATACATGAAACTTAATTCAAAATGTAGTGACTCTAGCTCCAAAGAGATATAGCATTAACAACAGCATAGGTATCGATGTGAATGAGTTTGTAATTTTACTAAATTGACAAACATTCAATAAAATATCTATATTAAATGCTTAAAATTTCATTAAAATCCATACAGTAACAGTTATCATTTTGCCAATTGTCAAAAGCGTGTGGCCAGCAGCGAAAGCAAATTTTTTACACATTTCCAAGTGTTTAAGCAGTGAAGTGATCAGTGGGACTGCTCGACTGAACCCTGCAATTTTAGGGTTCGTTTATACATATATACATAAATAGCAGACAACACTTGCACACGCACACATACACAAGCACGCATAGGCACGCGCTCTGCTTACTGCGCAGTTTACGCAGCGGTTGCGCTTTCAGTGCAATAAGGGCAATATTACGGGATCTTATATAATCAAGCTTTCAGAATGTGACATTTATCTGTATGTATTTGTATAGATTTTTTGACAAACATATATATATATATATATATATATATATATATATATATATATATATATATATATATATATATATATATATATATATATATATATATATATATATATATATATATATATATATATATATATATATATATATATATATATATATATATATATATATATATATATATATATATATATATATATATATATAATTTTCAAATTCCAAATTATCGACTTAAAAAAATATGTCATCTGCATGATACAAAGTCGCAACTTTCCAATCTAATAGAACGTTTGTGTCCGGAAAAGCCGCAGCTTCAAACACACATACAAAGAAATGCAATTGCTATAGAATTGTGCTTGCATTGTTAGCTGTAATTTTAGTTTCGATTTGTAAATTACCGTTCAATCAATTAACTGCCGCTGTTGGATGACCCGAAGCGAGTTGTCGTAGCGGTCGATTTTTTTATTATCTGGTCCATTGAAAATGGGATTTTAGGTTATAATAGTTTTTATGTTGAGTCGATATAGCCAATACGCAGAACGAGTTTATCATTTTTTTATTTTTAGATAATTCACCCCATTGCTTTATTATCAATGAAAATCGATAAATTAATTTCTTTTTTTTATCGTAACTTGAATACTGTCACTCACCATACAACACATAGACTGGACATCTAGAACACACTTTTTCTACGCATTAAAAGTGTGCAATGAGACCCACACAGTTTTGTATTTGCTCGGTACGCTCTCTTTTGGTTTCTAGCAGTAAAAAAAATGGGAGTCATAATCAGTACTAGATGTCCAGGCTATGTGCTGTACGGTTAGTACAAATACACACATATGAAAAAATAGTACAAATACACACATATAGTAAGCAGAGCGCGTAATTGAATTATTAATATTTATCGATAATAAGGAAATGTGAAGTTATCGAAAATAATTTAAACAAATACTATACAGGATAACTCATTTTCAATGGGTGCAGAATATACATAAAAAGGTCGGTATCCAGGTTATCTCCTAGTCGGGAGATAGAGCTTTCGTACATTTTTTTTTTAAATTTAGTAGATAGATCTCAGAAGCTACATAACTTGTTACATAAAGCCTATTTTCATGGACACTTTTGTAGTTTTAATCTACAAGCTTTACTTTGGCTTCACTAAGTCACTGTAAGTATACCTTAAACGTGACTTTCAAACTTTCTAGACGAAGGTTACGTGCAGGTTGTGCTCGCGTACTAACAATATTTATTACATACAAAGTAAATAACTATGAAATATATTCTCAATTTTTTTCAATGTTAAATAAATGTTAATGTTAAATATATATATATATATATATATATATATATATATATATATATATATATATATATATATATATATATATATATATATATATATATATATATATATATATATATATATATATATATATATATATATATATATATATATATATATATATATATATATATATATATATATATTATCAGGTACCCCGCCTTAAGTTTTTTTTTAACTTGCTTAAGAATAGCTTGAGTACCGTAAAGTTTGGAGACTTCAGATTTACTGTGTAGGTCTTTGTAATGTATACAGAGATCTTATATTTTTGGTATTTTGGATGCATTCCTGTTTATTTCTTTGGCAAATACACACATTTAAATTCCGTTCTGCAAATGTAATTAAGAAAGTCCATCTAGACGAAAAGTTATGCAACAATTAAGTTCCCAAAGTATAACCTATACTGCATATACCTCTGCATAAGCTGCTCAGTAAGCAAAGAGCGTTTTTATGTGTGCATCATGTGTATGTGTGAGTGTGTTCTTTTTTATGTGCGCATAAAATATGCGTTCGATAATTGGAATATTAGCTCTTCGCAGGGTTCAGGCTAGCTCTAAGTCAAGCAGTCCTAACTAGAGCATTTTTAATTGTTTACGTTTATATATATATATATATATATATATATATATATATATATATATATATATATATATATATATATATATATATATATATATATATATATATATATATATATATATATATATAAATAGTTACAAGTTATGGTTTTTATTTAATAAAAGCCCATCGGTTTAGATTCAGGGAATCTTGAAGTCGACTAGAGCATGTGCATATATTGAGTGCAGTATATAAACAGTGGCCGTTTGCCCATTTACTCTAATTCAATTATTTTTTACACCTTTTAGGTTAGGGACAGAAAACTATCACTATATACTCATGGCTAGACCTAAATACCAATTGTGAACTAAATATACTTATTTGAAATTTACTTTATAAGTACTTCATAAAATAAATATCCATACACTTTAAGAAAGTTAAGTGTTCAATATTGGAGCTTTCCATTAAATACATACTTGTGAAATAATTTTTAATTTCTAAAAGTTGAGCGACTTTCTGGAGTGAGAAGTCATTAATGTTTACGTCAGTTTGAAAAAGTTTGATTTCTTGAGTCAGTTACTTCTATCGACTACTATAGAATAAGGCCGGAATGTAAATTAATAACACTAAGAACTTTTAATATGTTCAAAAGAGTCGTAAATATACAAAGTATTTGAGTAGCGGCACTAATTAAATACACCAGCCGAGCAGAACAAAATCCATAATATTTGGCAGTGATTAAAAGGGTTAAAATCAAATGATTGTTCCACAAGTGTTACAGTTGATTATTAAGTCTCTGTAAGGCTACTTTAATTATGTCGGCGAATTTTAAATCTAAGAAATTTAATAGATGCATACATGTGTATCACATGTAGACAGCATGGAACTTAAAATTTGATATTTATGGATTGCCTGGATTTTAACGCAACAGTAATTTTGGAAGCTCCATATTTTCGATTTGAGACACAGGCCACATTTCTCCGATATAATGGATCCCAATCTAAAACTAATGTAGTCTTTATTTTGAATAATGTATATAATTTATTGAATTTACTAAGTACCTGATATAGCAGATAAATATAAATTGTTTAACTGTTTGAAAAGTGTGTTGAACTATTACACTTTTATATAGTGTATACTGTCTGTATGAAAGCTCACTCGCTTAACTTTCTACATATTTTTGCATTTATTGAATTACAGTTTCAGATTCGAAAGTAAAATAGAATTTTGTTGGCTTGTTTAATCCATAAACTAGAATTCTTTCCGATTTCGTGTCATACTAGTTTACAAGTGTCATTGAACTAGTTTATAATTAAAAGCTGCCACTTTAGTTTCGGATACCAATTGTTTGTTTTTTTTTCTTTTTTTTTTGTTATTCCTCTATTTTTTAATTATTATTAATATTATAACTAAAAAAATACTTAACTGACAAACATACTATTTAATTGTATTGAAAACTTACATAGTTTAATTTTTTGTTTGTGATAGATACAAGATACGGAGCATATTTAATTATAAGCTGTTGTGTATTTGTAAACACATCAAAAATTGTTAAATTTTGAAAATTTTTGACTTAAAAAACTAAACAAATTTTCCGCGGGACTCGAACATCACAATCAAATATTTGTTAAAAAAAAGAAAAATCTCGCAATATCGCTGAGATTCGAGCCTGGAAATTTAATTTGATGTGTATCGCTTCAACCAACAGCGCCACTCCACTGTTATAGCGCCATCTTGTAGATTACCTAGATGGCGTTAAATTACCTAGATTAGCTAAATTAGAAGTTAAGAATTCTAAGAATATAAAAGAATGTTTGCTGTGCTCCTGGCCACGTGGCTTTGCCTATTGGCCAACCAATCGTTTTGTTTAATAATTTCTGCTCTACTAAATTTATTTTAATTTTCAGCATAAGATCCATATATTATATAAGAATTGAATAGTCATCAACCGACTAAGCTCAAGAAAATAGATAGAATATATATACTTTATGGGTTCTGCCACGCCTTCCTCTGCATATATTTTAACAAACCTATTATACCCTGATTTCCCATTTTCAGTGGGTTTAGTGTATAAAAAGGTTTCTTAAGTAACAGTTAAAAGTGTAAGCATTGTTCGTTCAACCTTAATTTAACCAGAAAATATTTTTGTATATATCTATTTCATAGAAGAAGAACTTGACACTGACAGCAAAACCCTTAATCCAGGGCTAAGATTGGAAGAGAAAATGTGCACTAATATAACCGCAACTTGCAAGACTAAAAAAATACCGTAGCCTTGCTTAAATAAATATATTAATAATATTATATTATTAAATATATATAAATAGCTATACTAGTAAATAATATGTGTGTCTTATGAAAAAATCATATATATATATATATATATATATATATATATATATATCATATATATATATATATATATATATATATATATATATATATATATATATATATATATATATATATATATATATATATATATATATTATATATATATATATATATATATATATATATATATATATATATATAATATATATATATATATATATATATATATATATATTATATATATATATATATATATATATATATATATATATATATATATATATATTATATATTTAAATTTATATTTATATTCTTTAATATTGTATTACATATAAGCCGAAATTCTAGAAATAAATATTCTTTCCATGAAAGTAAGAAACGGGGTATAAAAATTACAGCGAAGTTTACTACGTTGAAACACGAACACTACAAATGCATTAAAATTGAGTTAAAGGATGTTTTCCGCATCTCAAACATTTTTTCTTACGTAGTGACAAGCGTCTTATGATTTCATGTTGACAGGCGAGCGAGGTAAGCTGTATATCTACAAATATATTTTAATAGATATACAAGTACATTCATAAAAATATATAAATCTTTGTATGTGTAGGTGAATGTGTGTAAAGTGGTACATACATAAGTATATCCAGCATTCGAAAGAAAACAGGGCAGACTACCAAGCCCGTATTAAGTTGGACCATGAAGCATGTTAACCCGGAATGACATACAAAAATGCGCTGGATCTGACATATACATAGGGCACACAATGAAGCATTGCGGTCGAAAAGTGGCATGCGAGGGTGTCGTGAAGGGACAAAGCAAATGGAAAACTACGCACATCTTTTTTTCTGTCAAAATGCTGTCAATTTTTCCACAAACATTTTAACGCTAAATTATTAAGTGCCAAATAGCGGAAGTGTCGACATTATTAAATACAACCAAGCATAGTAGTGTCGTACAAAATGTGCACATATTCTAACTAGAAACCATCAAAGTATATATACATGTACATTGTGTACAATAATTCAATTCAATGTACATATTTACAATACTGTACAGACATTTCTTACTTACAGAGCATATATAATTTTAAGATGATTTATGTAACGTTAATTTTGGATTATTATTAATGAGAGGTTGCTTATCTGTATATTTATTTCTATGCAAAAAGTTTTTCAATTTTATGGATGCAAATAGCAATGTGAAAAATTCTTAGCTGTTAAGAGGAAAATCATCAGATGTATTAGTTTAAGAAAGTAATTTCAATTTGCTTTATTCTAAATGTGATTGGACTAAGAACCATATCTCAATATGCAAGCATTGTGCAACGTTCTAACTTCCTTTAACATAATTCAAATAAACATATTGTAGTATAGAAAAATTACTTCGTTGGTCTGTCATTTGTATACAAGAATCTTAAACTTCTTCGTTCGGCTAAAATGCCACAAAAGTTGTGCTTAAAAAATTTCCAAAAGAACAAAGTCGAAAAGATACATATTTATATATATATATATATATATATATATATATATATATATATATATATATATATATATATATATATATATATATATATATATATATATATATATATATATATATATATATATAGAATACACCAATAATATATCAAAAATATACAGTTTCCTAATTTTCTGAAAATTTAAATTCTTACCCATACCAAATAGTGCAATTCTATTCCTTCATAAATGAACAATTCTTGCTTTGGGTAAAACTTGCTTTGAAGGTAAGATTATAAAAGATGCAAAGGCTTTCATCCCTTTTGTTTACCTCTAAACCCCTATAATAATTATCTTTCAGCGTCCTGGCATCCTTGCAAAACGTATTGTTATTTGGTACATATGTTTTACATATGCTGTACTTTGTTATAAAACGTATACGTAACAAAAATATTGAGGATTTTCGTTTTTTAATTATTTCGAATAAATAAAATAAATAAAATAAACTATAAACTTGTCTATTTTCTTCTGTGTTTCAATAGTGTGCTGATTATTGCCTTAAAAAGCAAAAAAAAGTATCGGTTCATACATTATTCACGAACCGTTTGAATTGCCGTTACTCTTGCAAAGCCGGCACATAGTAATAACACAAAAGTGCTGTAGTTGATTTTGGATACTGGTGCAAAATTACATATTATTATGTTCGTATTTAATCATAAAATTTAATATTTGCATAAGATTTATATTTGTAAATTCGAAATATTTTAAGTTTAATAGTAAAGTCATGTTACCAAAATAATATGAATATGTATATGTATATGTATATGTATATGTATATGTATATGTATATGTATATGTATATGTATATGTATATGTATATGTATATGTATATGTATATGTATATGTATATGTATATGTATATGTATATGTATATGTATATGTATATGTCTATGTCTATGTCTATGTCTATGTCTATGTCTATGTCTATGTATATGTATATGTCTATGTCTATGTCTATGTCTATGTCTATGTCTATGTCTATGTCTATGTCTATGTCTATGTATATGTATATGTATATGTCTATGTCTATGTCTATGTATATGTATATGTATATGTATATGTATATGTATATGTATATGTATATGTATATGTATATGTATATGTATATGTATATGTATATGTATATGTCTATGTCATATGTATATGTATATGTATATGTATATGTATATGTATATGTATATGTATATGTCTATGTATATGTCTATGTCTATGTATATGTATATGTATATGTATATGTATATGTATATGTATATGTATATGTATATGTATATGTATATGTATATGTATATGTATATGTATATGTATATGTATATGTATATGTATATGTATATGTATATGTATATGTATATGTATATGTATATGTATATGTATATGTATATGTATATGTATATGTATATGTATATGTATATGTATATGTATATGTATATGTCATATGTATATGTATATGTATATGTATATGTATATGTATATGTCTATGTATATGTATATGTATATGTATATGTATATGTATATGTATATGTATATGTATATGTATATGTATATGTATATGTATATGTATATGTATATGTATATGTATATGTATATGTATATGTATATGTCTATGTATATGTATATGTATATGTATATGTATATGTATATGTATATGTATATGTATATGTATATGTATATGTATATGTATATGTATATGTATATGTATATGTATATGTATATGTATATGTATATGTATATGTATATGTATATGTATATGTATATGTATATGTATATGTATATGTATATGTATATGTATATGTATATGTATATGTATATGTATATGTATATGTATATGTATATGTATATGTATATGTATATGTATATGTATATGTATATGTATATGTATATGTATATGTATATGTATATGTATATGTATATGTATATGTATATGTATATGTATATGTATATGTATATGTATATGTATATGTATATGTATATGTATATGTATATGTATATGTATATGTATATGTATATGTATATGTATATGTATATGTATATGTATATGTATATGTATATGTATATGTATATGTATATGTATATGTATATGTATATGTATATGTATATGTATATGTATATGTATATGTATATGTATATGTATATGTATATGTATATGTATATGTATATGTATATGTATATGTATATGTATATGTATATGTATATATATATATATATCATATACATATACATATACATATACATATACATATACATATACATATACATATACATATACATATACATATACATATACATATACATATACATATACATATAATATACATATACATATATATATACATATACATATACATATACATATACATATACATATACATATACATATACATATACATATACATATACATATACATATACATATACATATACATATACATATACATATACATATACATATACATATACATATACATATACATATACATATACATATACATATACATAGACATATACATATACATAGACATATACATATACATATACATATACATATACATATACATATACATATACATATACATAGACATATACATATACATATACATATACATATACATATACATATACATATACATATACATATACATATACATATACATATACATATACATATACATATACATATACATATACATATACATATACATATACATATACATATACATATACATATACATATACATATACATATACATATACATATACATATACATATACATATACATATACATATACATATACATATACATATACATATACATATACATATACATATACATATACATAGACATATACATATACATATACATATACATATACATAGACATATACATATACATATACATATACATATACATATACATATACATATACATATACATATACATATACATATACATATACATATACATATACATATACATATACATATACATATACATATACATATACATATACATATACATATACATATACATATACATATACATATACATATACATATACATAGACATAGACATAGACATAGACATATACATATACATATACATATACATATACATATACATATACATAGACATAGACATAGACATATACATATACATATACATATACATATACATATACATATACATATACATATACATATACATATACATATACATATACATATACATATACATAGACATAGACATAGACATATACATATACATATACATAGACATAGACATAGACATAGACATAGACATAGACATAGACATAGACATAGACATAGACATATACATATACATAGACATAGACATAGACATAGACATAGACATAGACATAGACATATACATATACATATACATATACATATACATATACATATACATATACATATACATATACATATACATATACATATACATATACATATACATATACATATACATATACATATACATATACATATACATATACATATACATATTCATATTATTTTGGTAACATGACTTTACTATTAAACTTAAAATATTTCGAATTTACAAATATAAATCTTATGCAAATATTAAATTTTATGATTAAATACGAACATAATAATATGTAATTTTGCACCAGTATCCAAAATCAACTACAGCACTTTTGTGTTATTACTATGTGCCGGCTTTGCAAGAGTAACGGCAATTCAAACGGTTCGTGAATAATGTATGAACCGATACTTTTTTTTTGCTTTTTAAGGCAATAATCAGCACACTATTGAAACACAGAAGAAAATAGACAAGTTTATAGTTTATTTTATTTATTTTATTTATTCGAAATAATTAAAAAACGAAAATCCTCAATATTTTTGTTACGTATACGTTTTATAACAAAGTACAGCATATGTAAAACATATGTACCAAATAACAATACGTTTTGCAAGGATGCCAGGACGCTGAAAGATAATTATTATAGGGGTTTAGAGGTAAACAAAAGGGATGAAAGCCTTTGCATCTTTTATAATCTTACCTTCAAAGCAAGTTTTACCCAAAGCAAGAATTGTTCATTTATGAAGGAATAGAATTGCACTATTTGGTATGGGTAAGAATTTAAATTTTCAGAAAATTAGGAAACTGTATATTTTTGATATATTATTGGTGTATTCTATATATATATATATATATATATATATATATATATATATATATATATATATATATATATATATATATATATATATATATATATATATATATATATATATATATATATAAATATGTATCTTTTCGACTTTGTTCTTTTGGAAATTTTTTAAGCACAACTTTTGTGGCATTTTAGCCGAACGAAGAAGTTTAAGATTCTTGTATACAAATGACAGACCAACGAAGTAATTTTTCTATACTACAATATGTTTATTTGAATTATGTTAAAGGAAGTTAGAACGTTGCACAATGCTTGCATATTGAGATATGGTTCTTAGTCCAATCACATTTAGAATAAAGCAAATTGAAATTACTTTCTTAAACTAATACATCTGATGATTTTCCTCTTAACAGCTAAGAATTTTTCACATTGCTATTTGCATCCATAAAATTGAAAAACTTTTTGCATAGAAATAAATATACAGATAAGCAACCTCTCATTAATAATAATCCAAAATTAACGTTACATAAATCATCTTAAAATTATATATGCTCTGTAAGTAAGAAATGTCTGTACAGTATTGTAAATATGTACATTGAATTGAATTATTGTACACAATGTACATGTATATATACTTTGATGGTTTCTAGTTAGAATATGTGCACATTTTGTACGACACTACTATGCTTGGTTGTATTTAATAATGTCGACACTTCCGCTATTTGGCACTTAATAATTTAGCGTTAAAATGTTTGTGGAAAAATTGACAGCATTTTGACAGAAAAAAAGATGTGCGTAGTTTTCCATTTGCTTTGTCCCTTCACGACACCCTCGCATGCCACTTTTCGACCGCAATGCTTCATTGTGTGCCCTATGTATATGTCAGATCCAGCGCATTTTTGTATGTCATTCCGGGTTAACATGCTTCATGGTCCAACTTAATACGGGCTTGGTAGTCTGCCCTGTTTTCTTTCGAATGCTGGATATACTTATGTATGTACCACTTTACACACATTCACCTACACATACAAAGATTTATATATTTTTATGAATGTACTTGTATATCTATTAAAATATATTTGTAGATATACAGCTTACCTCGCTCGCCTGTCAACATGAAATCATAAGACGCTTGTCACTACGTAAGAAAAAATGTTTGAGATGCGGAAAACATCCTTTAACTCAATTTTAATGCATTTGTAGTGTTCGTGTTTCAACGTAGTAAACTTCGCTGTAATTTTTATACCCCGTTTCTTACTTTCATGGAAAGAATATTTATTTCTAGAATTTCGGCTTATATGTAATACAATATTAAAGAATATAAATATAAATTTAAATATATAATATATATATATATATATATATATATATATATATATATATATATATATATACATATATATATATATATATATATATATATATATATATATATATATATATATATATATATATATATATATATATATATATATATATATATATATATATATATATATATATATATATATATATATATATATATATATATATATATATATGATATATATATATATATATATATATATATATATATATGATTTTTTCATAAGACACACATATTATTTACTAGTATAGCTATTTATATATATTTAATAATATAATATTATTAATATATTTATTTAAGCAAGGCTACGGTATTTTTTTAGTCTTGCAAGTTGCGGTTATATTAGTGCACATTTTCTCTTCCAATCTTAGCCCTGGATTAAGGGTTTTGCTGTCAGTGTCAAGTTCTTCTTCTATGAAATAGATATATACAAAAATATTTTCTGGTTAAATTAAGGTTGAACGAACAATGCTTACACTTTTAACTGTTACTTAAGAAACCTTTTTATACACTAAACCCACTGAAAATGGGAAATCAGGGTATAATAGGTTTGTTAAAATATATGCAGAGGAAGGCGTGGCAGAACCCATAAAGTATATATATTCTATCTATTTTCTTGAGCTTAGTCGGTTGATGACTATTCAATTCTTATATAATATATGGATCTTATGCTGAAAATTAAAATAAATTTAGTAGAGCAGAAATTATTAAACAAAACGATTGGTTGGCCAATAGGCAAAGCCACGTGGCCAGGAGCACAGCAAACATTCTTTTATATTCTTAGAATTCTTAACTTCTAATTTAGCTAATCTAGGTAATTTAACGCCATCTAGGTAATCTACAAGATGGCGCTATAACAGTGGAGTGGCGCTGTTGGTTGAAGCGATACACATCAAATTAAATTTCCAGGCTCGAATCTCAGCGATATTGCGAGATTTTTCTTTTTTTAACAAATATTTGATTGTGATGTTCGAGTCCCGCGGAAAATTTGTTTAGTTTTTTAAGTCAAAAATTTTCAAAATTTAACAATTTTTGATGTGTTTACAAATACACAACAGCTTATAATTAAATATGCTCCGTATCTTGTATCTATCACAAACAAAAAATTAAACTATGTAAGTTTTCAATACAATTAAATAGTATGTTTGTCAGTTAAGTATTTTTTTAGTTATAATATTAATAATAATTAAAAAATAGAGGAATAACAAAAAAAAAAGAAAAAAAAACAAACAATTGGTATCCGAAACTAAAGTGGCAGCTTTTAATTATAAACTAGTTCAATGACACTTGTAAACTAGTATGACACGAAATCGGAAAGAATTCTAGTTTATGGATTAAACAAGCCAACAAAATTCTATTTTACTTTCGAATCTGAAACTGTAATTCAATAAATGCAAAAATATGTAGAAAGTTAAGCGAGTGAGCTTTCATACAGACAGTATACACTATATAAAAGTGTAATAGTTCAACACACTTTTCAAACAGTTAAACAATTTATATTTATCTGCTATATCAGGTACTTAGTAAATTCAATAAATTATATACATTATTCAAAATAAAGACTACATTAGTTTTAGATTGGGATCCATTATATCGGAGAAATGTGGCCTGTGTCTCAAATCGAAAATATGGAGCTTCCAAAATTACTGTTGCGTTAAAATCCAGGCAATCCATAAATATCAAATTTTAAGTTCCATGCTGTCTACATGTGATACACATGTATGCATCTATTAAATTTCTTAGATTTAAAATTCGCCGACATAATTAAAGTAGCCTTACAGAGACTTAATAATCAACTGTAACACTTGTGGAACAATCATTTGATTTTAACCCTTTTAATCACTGCCAAATATTATGGATTTTGTTCTGCTCGGCTGGTGTATTTAATTAGTGCCGCTACTCAAATACTTTGTATATTTACGACTCTTTTGAACATATTAAAAGTTCTTAGTGTTATTAATTTACATTCCGGCCTTATTCTATAGTAGTCGATAGAAGTAACTGACTCAAGAAATCAAACTTTTTCAAACTGACGTAAACATTAATGACTTCTCACTCCAGAAAGTCGCTCAACTTTTAGAAATTAAAAATTATTTCACAAGTATGTATTTAATGGAAAGCTCCAATATTGAACACTTAACTTTCTTAAAGTGTATGGATATTTATTTTATGAAGTACTTATAAAGTAAATTTCAAATAAGTATATTTAGTTCACAATTGGTATTTAGGTCTAGCCATGAGTATATAGTGATAGTTTTCTGTCCCTAACCTAAAAGGTGTAAAAAATAATTGAATTAGAGTAAATGGGCAAACGGCCACTGTTTATATACTGCACTCAATATATGCACATGCTCTAGTCGACTTCAAGATTCCCTGAATCTAAACCGATGGGCTTTTATTAAATAAAAACCATAACTTGTAACTATTTATATATATATATATATATATATATATATATATATATATATATATATATATATATATATATATATATATATATATATATATATATATATATATATATATATATATAAACGTAAACAATTAAAAATGCTCTAGTTAGGACTGCTTGACTTAGAGCTAGCCTGAACCCTGCGAAGAGCTAATATTCCAATTATCGAACGCATATTTTATGCGCACATAAAAAAGAACACACTCACACATACACATGATGCACACATAAAAACGCTCTTTGCTTACTGAGCAGCTTATGCAGAGGTATATGCAGTATAGGTTATACTTTGGGAACTTAATTGTTGCATAACTTTTCGTCTAGATGGACTTTCTTAATTACATTTGCAGAACGGAATTTAAATGTGTGTATTTGCCAAAGAAATAAACAGGAATGCATCCAAAATACCAAAAATATAAGATCTCTGTATACATTACAAAGACCTACACAGTAAATCTGAAGTCTCCAAACTTTACGGTACTCAAGCTATTCTTAAGCAAGTTAAAAAAAAACTTAAGGCGGGGTACCTGATATATATATATATATATATATATATATATATATATATATATATATATATATATATATATATATATATATATATATATATATATATATATATATATATATATATATATATATATATATATATATATATATATATATATATATATATATATATATATATATATATATATATATATATTTAACATTAACATTTATTTAACATTGAAAAAAATTGAGAATATATTTCATAGTTATTTACTTTGTATGTAATAAATATTGTTAGTACGCGAGCACAACCTGCACGTAACCTTCGTCTAGAAAGTTTGAAAGTCACGTTTAAGGTATACTTACAGTGACTTAGTGAAGCCAAAGTAAAGCTTGTAGATTAAAACTACAAAAGTGTCCATGAAAATAGGCTTTATGTAACAAGTTATGTAGCTTCTGAGATCTATCTACTAAATTTAAAAAAAAAATGTACGAAAGCTCTATCTCCCGACTAGGAGATAACCTGGATACCGACCTTTTTATGTATATTCTGCACCCATTGAAAATGAGTTATCCTGTATAGTATTTGTTTAAATTATTTTCGATAACTTCACATTTCCTTATTATCGATAAATATTAATAATTCAATTACGCGCTCTGCTTACTATATGTGTGTATTTGTACTATTTTTTCATATGTGTGTATTTGTACTAACCGTACAGCACATAGCCTGGACATCTAGTACTGATTATGACTCCCATTTTTTTTACTGCTAGAAACCAAAAGAGAGCGTACCGAGCAAATACAAAACTGTGTGGGTCTCATTGCACACTTTTAATGCGTAGAAAAAGTGTGTTCTAGATGTCCAGTCTATGTGTTGTATGGTGAGTGACAGTATTCAAGTTACGATAAAAAAAGAAATTAATTTATCGATTTTCATTGATAATAAAGCAATGGGGTGAATTATCTAAAAATAAAAAAATGATAAACTCGTTCTGCGTATTGGCTATATCGACTCAACATAAAAACTATTATAACCTAAAATCCCATTTTCAATGGACCAGATAATAAAAAAATCGACCGCTACGACAACTCGCTTCGGGTCATCCAACAGCGGCAGTTAATTGATTGAACGGTAATTTACAAATCGAAACTAAAATTACAGCTAACAATGCAAGCACAATTCTATAGCAATTGCATTTCTTTGTATGTGTGTTTGAAGCTGCGGCTTTTCCGGACACAAACGTTCTATTAGATTGGAAAGTTGCGACTTTGTATCATGCAGATGACATATTTTTTTAAGTCGATAATTTGGAATTTGAAAATTATATATATATATATATATATATATATATATATATATATATATATATATATATATATATATATATATATATATATATATATATATATATATATATATATATATATATATATATATATATATATATATATATATATATATATATATATATATATATATATATATATATATATATATATATATATGTTTGTCAAAAAATCTATACAAATACATACAGATAAATGTCACATTCTGAAAGCTTGATTATATAAGATCCCGTAATATTGCCCTTATTGCACTGAAAGCGCAACCGCTGCGTAAACTGCGCAGTAAGCAGAGCGCGTGCCTATGCGTGCTTGTGTATGTGTGCGTGTGCAAGTGTTGTCTGCTATTTATGTATATATGTATAAACGAACCCTAAAATTGCAGGGTTCAGTCGAGCAGTCCCACTGATCACTTCACTGCTTAAACACTTGGAAATGTGTAAAAAATTTGCTTTCGCTGCTGGCCACACGCTTTTGACAATTGGCAAAATGATAACTGTTACTGTATGGATTTTAATGAAATTTTAAGCATTTAATATAGATATTTTATTGAATGTTTGTCAATTTAGTAAAATTACAAACTCATTCACATCGATACCTATGCTGTTGTTAATGCTATATCTCTTTGGAGCTAGAGTCACTACATTTTGAATTAAGTTTCATGTATATTTTATACAATTTTGAATTTTGTTATATTTTGGATACCGGCTCCAGATTTCCCAAATTTTTTAAATAAAAGATCCGTCACAAATGCGATTGAGTTTACATGTAACATAACATATATTAAAAAGAATATGTAGATCATAAACTAAACTTTTTATTGAAATCCATTAAATATCACAGAAGTTATTAATCAAAACGTTTGGCCAGCAACTAAGAGTGCATGGCGAGCAGCGCCATCGTATATTCTCGAATGTTATAAAAATTATCAGCTGCTACTTTAGCTTAGATTTGCTAGATGCCGCTCGAGCAGTGAAGTGGCGGTGTTGGTAGGTGCTATGCACGTCATCTTACAGGTGCGGACTTGAAACTCGCCGATGATTGAGGGCGGTTTTTTATGTTTTTATTATTATTCTCTTTTTGGTAAAATTTTTTATGATTTTATAAATACATAACCGCGTATATTTGAAAACACAGATCATTCGTTGCTTAGGGTATCTCCTAGTCTGGCACCCCGACTAGAGTTTTCTTACTTTTTCGTATTTCATGCTGTTATGTTTCTGTAACAGACTGCTTGGAATTCCGGCAATTTAATTCTTTAACGGTCCATTTGTTGCAGACATACTAATCATAAAGTCGATAGCTTGGACAATCACAAATTACATGTGCGTGTATATGTGTACGTATTTCAAGAAAAATAACATACGCAAATACACATGTACACATGTACATGAAATTGGAAGGCTTTATGTATTTGTATGTGTAGATAAAATAGCTAATGTAATTCATTATATTCCTTCATTTGAAGGAACTGTTTTGGACGTTTCATAACAAATATTGTAATATTATTAATAATGTTATTAAAGCTATTGAATATTTATAAAATAGAGTTTTTTCCAATTTTAACACAGATCACATTAGAAATTTGTTATTTGAATAAATAACATAATAATCTATAAAACAAATGGTATAAAGAAAGCATCGTCATAAGCATGCATAATTTAAATTCTATTGTATTTAAAGCACATGCTCATCTTATTGTATAAAGATTTATATTATACATTAAATAAAAAGAAGTAAGAGTTCTCTAACGGGAATGCCCCTAAGACATATGTTGAACGTCCCGCTCATACTCCAATCATTCTTCGCTTCCTTTCCTTTAATATATTCTTTAAATTGAAGGCAGTTGCAAATATATTTCTAAAATGACAAATATTCAATGGGATATGTAGATCATATGCTGAAAACTGTCTTGAAATTCATCAGGTAACACAAAAGTTATTAAGGCCAACTGACAAAAGTTCATAGCCAGCAGCGCCAGCGTACATTCTCTTGTATTACAAAAATGATCAGCTGTTACTTTAGCTTAGATTTACTAGATGGCGCTCGAGCTGTGAAGTGGCGGTGTTGATAGGACGATGCGCAAAGCACAAAAGTTAGAGATCAAAAATTTTAAATGTATACTTGTGTATATCATACGAGTACGAGTTTATCAATTCTTTTTTTAAAATATCTCGGCTCACTCGATAATTTAACTTCGTTTTTTAAGCGTAACTCGTATATCGTTAGAGCTAGAGAATTCAGATTTTGAAATTTTTGGATTTTGGATATCACCCACCCTTTCCCCGAATTTGCAAAAAAAAACCTATTTCAAATACTAGAGATTTATACTTTGGCAAATACATACAGATAAATGTCACATTCTGAAAGCTTGATTATATAAGATCCCGTAATATTGCCCTTATTGCACTGAAAGCGCAACCGCTGCGTAAACTGCGCAGTAAGCAGAGCGCGTGCCTATGCGTGCTTGTGTATGTGTGCGTGTGCAAGTGTTGTCAGCTATTTATGTATATATGTATAAACGAACCCTAAAATTGCAGGGTTCAGTCGAGCAGTCCCACTGATCACTTCACTGCTTAAACACTTGGAAATGTGTAAAAAATTTGCTTTCGCTGCTGGCCACACGCTTTTGACAATTGGCAAAATGATAACTGTTACTGTATGGATTTTAATGAAATTTTAAGCATTTAATATAGATATTTTATTAAATGTTTGTCAATTTAGTAAAATTACAAACTCATTCGCATATTGGCTATTGGCAAATTAATTTCAATATAATAAATTTGGGGCAATTTGTCGCCTGTATCCAAAATGTAACAAAAACCGAAATTGTATAAAATATAAATGAAACTAGATGCAAAATTTGGCGGTCTAAAAATGTACGAGATATAATTTTATTTCTGAGTCTCGATCCGGTTTTTATTCGATAACAATTGAACCGTAATAGTTATCGATAATCGATTAATCTATCTGCGGATGCTATACACGGCCCTACAAAGTTTCAAGTCTCTAGCTCTTATAAATTCTGAGATCCACGCGTTCACACATACGGACAGACAGACAGACAGACCTAAATCAACTAAGCTCGTCGCTCTTATCAAGAATATATACTTTATGGAGTCTGTCACGCCTCCTTCTGCCTATTACATACATTTTAACAAAACCATTAAACCCTCATTTTCAATAGGTTCAGGGTTTAAACAGTTATTCAACAATTAATAATAACAATTAATAACAATTAATAGCCATGGTAAAGCTCAACCTGAGGCCTAAACGCCGTCCTATACGTGCGTTCGTATGTGTGTGTGTATGTATTCTTTGTTATGTATACTTAAAAGAAGCGTAAAATAATTGGAATATCAGCTATTCGTAGAGTTCAGGGTATCTCCTAGTATACTCATTCACGAAGATAAAAATATTTAAAGACTTGTGCATCCGTCTTCTTGTGCGACCGTCCGTCTGTTCATATAAACGCTCAATTGTTAAGATTTTCCTAATACGTCTACTTTACTGCTAAAATGTCCTGCAATACATAAGTATTTTGGTAACATAGATTTTAATTGTGAATTTCATTTTTAGTTGCGATTCACCAACAACTGTTTACCATCAAGAAGTCAATTATTAAATAAAAATATCATTGACAAAAATCTTACTTCACATTATAATATTGAGCCATATTTAAATTGAAATAAAGTCAGCATAAAATTTATAGAGTTGAAAGAGTGGTTTTCATATTTAGTTGCCTAAAGTATTGTGTGGTCTGTCACTAGAGTCAACAAGCAACTCAAGACGAAACTTTTAGACAAAACTTATCTACAAAAAAAAACAAGAATGAAATTTGTTCAAACATATCTTTTAGCTGTTGCTGCGGGGCTTTCAATAGAGAAACAAATTTGCAATGAAATTAAATTGTGCGCATTAGCAAACAAGACAGCACGTTGGAGGCAAATGTATCGACCTATACTTTATAACAAAATCTCTACTAAATATTTGGCAATATGTTCCTTTATAAATTAATACTTTAACTATTACGTTTTGCAAATATAATGTGTAATTAGAGGTGGTAGGTTTGAGCAAATTTTTAAACGTGAAAATATAAAATAAAATGCGGAATTTTAGCTGTCAGTAATTTTTATTCATTTAACAACTGATATTGACAACATTAAAAGAAAAATATATATGTCCTACCGAGAAATTGAGTAAGTGCTATAGTTAACAACTAACTAGCTAACTTTATAATTTCTAGTAATGAAAATATCCAAAACCAGAGATTACTAAATGGGAATAGTACAAAAAACTAAATTTATAAACAAATAAAAGCCATTTAAATTTGAGTATAAGGGAGTAACGAAAAATTAGTAAATCTATTATTTAATAGATTTACTAATTTTTCGTTACTCCCTTATACTCAAATTTAAATGGCTTTTACTTGTTTATAAATTTTAGTTTTTTGTACTATTCCCATTTAGTAATCTCATTTAGTAATCTCTGTCCAACTCAATCAATTTGCTACGCCTGATTGTTGTTTTATTGTATTTTACATTACGTTTCATGTATAATTGATACAATTTTGATTTATTAATATATTTTGAATTCCCACCCAAAATTCAGTTGCATATATAAAAATATGTAGATCATTTGATGAAAATAGTATAGGAATTTTCCGTTACACAATTTATTAAATAAATCGTTTGGTTAAGTTGTTTAAGTGGCAAAAACACGCGGCAAGCAATGATTTTCTATTCATGTGTACACATACATACATTCAAATTAGTGCATTTTGTTTTATTCGACAAATCGCAATTACGATTGAATTGTGTTTGAATTGTCAGCTGGTTCTTTAGTTTTTAGGAGCATGCAAATATTGAGAATGTGGGCTCTATATGTTTTGACAGCAAGGTTATTCTTGTCAAATTGAATTATTTTTCATTTGCCCCATCGCTAGCATATAAAGAGTGTCGACAATGTTAGGAAGAGGCTATGCTCGTAACCGTGGCGACGGGAGTTCGATACCGAAGTTCTTTTTTAAATACCTTCTCGACCAATTTGATTGTGAAGATGCGACTTCGAATAATGCGAAGAAAAGTTATTTTCTCAAATACATTGTTTCAATGATCCTCTTCAGTGCTTCAGTACATACATATATGTACTCGTGTACATGTGTAAAAGCTTACGTAATGCGTGTGTATGCGTAGATACAATGTATGCAGAATGTTCCATGCCAAAGATAAGGAAGTGCTGAGGCTATCTCCTAGTCGGGTGCTCACGTCTAGAGCTTTCTTATTTGATTTATATTAGTGTTCGAAATATATAACAAAACAAAAAATATATTTTTCATTTGATAATGGAACTCATTTGCAGAAGCATATCTAAATTTGGTGATGAAAATTGTTAAGCAAGGTATCAGCATAAATATATAATGCTAATTTTTTTTTACCAAAAAAAATATGTTGGTGAAAAACAATATACATAATTCATTGTTTAAAGCTCTATTTTAGTTAAATGAAAAAAATGTTTTTACTTGTCAATAAAATAATCAAAATAATGAAAAGGGTGACGGTTATTTTGCTAGTGCATTTAAGTTATGTATCCGCTCTTATGCTGCTTCACGACGAAACAAAATGCCGAGTAATGTAAAACAACAGTAATATAAAATATGTAGTCCCTTATACGAATTCCTTCGGTGGCATTTTCTGCTTCAAATATTTGTCGTGCACACACATTGCAGAAGAGTCACATTTACTGAGCTATGCTCCAGGTAATACTAACCGTAGCTACCTATGTTTGTCGTCATATTGAAAATATTCACGAAAAGCTTGTAAACTTTGTGCACCCTCATAGCTTTGCAAGGGGTTGAGGGTTGAGGTTTCACCGCTGGTCACGCTGACAGAGCTTATTATGGTTTGTGTGGGGGCTTTCAATGTTTTCAAAATTCACTTCACGCAAGAATTCCTTTTGTTCTTCTAACATATTTTTGTAAAAATATTATATGTATATACATGTCCGCCCAATGCTAATAGGTTTGCTTATACATAGATACAAACATTTTATGTCCTGCCCATAGAACATTGTCACTTGATAGCGCATACATCACTTCTCACTTCAAATGGTTTCTTCTTTCACTGTTACTTAAATTTCCTCAATGACAATGACAGTAGTCCCATTGACATGATAAATCGTTTAATATTAGACTGTGCTCATATTTTAGCGTGCTTCAATCGAAAGTCTTTGTCTTTTTTTCTTCCTTACTAAGTAAACACATTAAGCTGCAAAACTAAATATTACGGAAAATAATTAATCTGAGAGCATATATACACACATATAAATCGACACATACAATTTATATATAATCAAGTACAATTTACTATTGAGCGGAATTTCACCTGCTTTACTTACCACAAGATTAAGTCAATAAAGAATGAATTTTTTAGAACGCTGGGCTTTACTTAAATATGAAGTCAAGAACTATGGCGCAGTCTTCGAAGTTGAGCTGTTCACTTTTATTCCTACATAAATGTCAATTATCTTCATTTATTGCAAATAAATTGAGGACCTATGTATCTTATTGCACAATTTTGTCATCAAAATTAGTTTGAAGCTTAAAAGCTTGGTACACATTTTTAAATCAAAAGAGATATCAAAAGAGTCAAAATAGCACCCATGCCGATAAAACAAGTAATAAAGCTCTAGGAGGGTATGTCAGACTACGAGCTACCCTGAACCCCGAGCGATCTACGTTTTTAAATATACTCCATTTTTATGTATTTAAACTTATACAAATTTTTGAATTAAAAAAAAAAAACATGCGTCTTGCTTCATTTGAATATACATTGTGTGCACGTGTATAGAGCCACATGGCTCTAACAATTAAGTCATAGAAACATAATAGTTATCAAATATTTGAAAAACATTTGATCTGCGCTTGCAAGTCTCTATTATAAGTTCTGAGATCGACGCGTGCATACATACGGACGGATGGATGGACCAACAGATAGACAGTCAATTAGGGCTCAATCAACTTGGCTCGTCGTACATTTTTATAAAAACATGTACCCTGATTACCAATGGGTTCGGGGTATAAAAACTTACTGCAAGGATAATAGATGAAAAAAGTAAAAAATCTGAAATGTTATAAATTTGTACACAACAATTTTTTTTAATGTTATATTTGAATTGACGATACAAATTGAGCTTGAATTCAGAAGATCGTTTTACGAATACCTCTAATGACATTTTCCATATTAGCAGAAATGCTATCTTGAGTTTATCTTATTATATAATACGTTCTATATATTCTTTTCATTATATTAAATAACTATGTCATGTATACAATTATTAAGATTATGGCATGAGAAAAAAAAATTGGCTTATGTCAAATCTTATAAAACATTAGTATAAAACGTTAGGTGTTATATTTAGTTTACTTATGTGAGGATGGTTTGTCACTTACATGTCATCTCAGTCTAATATTTAAAAAAATATTGACAGTCAAATGATAGTAAGTGTAGTTATAATAATTCTGTGATATCCAACCTAACATATATCCTTCTAGTACTTCGAAGTTAACTTTCGTTAACAAATTTTTCAGATCTTCCAAAAAAACGCCTCAATTTAATTGATTCTGAGTGAAAGAAATATCATATTATGTAGTAACGAACACATTACATAAAATACGCCTAAATCCTAAAATATGTGTTGTAAGGAATTTCGTGGCCAAAATTTTTTACAGAATTTTTATAATCTCTCTTCACAGTTTGATAAATTTGTCCCATGCATTACAATACGAATGAATGTAAACATATTATTAGTAGAACAAATAAAGAATTATAATTACAGTTTTATTTATATAGTACAAGCATAGAATATTTAATAGATACTAATAGATAATATTCATATTTTTCGTAATTTGCTTTTACCATTAAGATGACATGGTACTTATATTTTATTATTATTGATATATGTAAATAAAAAATCATTCTTATTATATAATTGCCACTAAGTTAATTTCCGTTCGATTCTTAAATACTAAATGTCGGAAACAAACGATGCGCATCGATAATGTTCATATTACATTTAAAACGTGGTGAAGCGCTGAAATAAGCAAGAGCAGGATAGCCTATTTTTTTCATTTTTTGTCAGAGCAGGTGAAATATTTTTTTTTTTTGGAAATATTGTCAGTAATGAGATTATTTATTTGAATCTAACATACATTTAAAAAATTGTTTTCATTCAATTTACGTTTTTATCAGGTACAATTCGCTTACTTAAGGTTATTCTTACTTTAAAAAACATTAACATTTGAAGATGTTTTGAAATTTTGGAATCCCTCATATATTAGCATTAAAATAATATCCGCGGGGTCTTATCTTCAGCTGCTTTCCAAACTCATTAACTGCCCTTTTCACTTTTTTTTTTCGACCTTTTCGTGAGAAGATCGCAGAATATGTTTTGATTTTGTCAAGACTTCTCGTTATTTGCTGAGACTGTTAAAAAGAATATTTAAACAAAAATTAGCTTTTCCATTGATTTTTACAATACAGCTTTTTATGATTTCAAAGTAGTCAAATTTTGACCAATTTTGTCTCTATCAATGTCAGAGATTCCCTCAACACCTATGCCTCGACAAAAATTTTATCTTGTTAATGAAATTTCATTCAACAACTTTTTGATGCCAACAATTTCGAAAGATGCACAACTGCAACACCTGTGATACCATCTTTGCAATTTTTTTTTTTTCTTTATTTTGAAATATAAAAATTTTCTTGCATCGGTCAAAAATTGTGCTACTTTTTTATGCGTATCAAAAATGTACAAACATTTTGAAATCGTATTTTGTTCCAACGGAAAAATATTATGTACCTTGCAAGTTTTTTCAATAAATTTTTAACTCACCAACACATTTTTGCAGAAAATTAACATTCCATTAATATACATCATCCAAAATACATTTGTCCCCCTGCTTTTGCCATTATTTCTTACCTAAAATATATCGAAAATGTAACTGGTTAATTATTTGATATATTGAACTACGCACTATTCATCATTACATTCTAGTCATTTTTAATTAGTGTGTTCTTTTTCAATTTTGAACTTTTTTTTTAGATATTTACATTATTTAGTCACCGCCTATTGTGCTGTTGATTGTAATATTTGAACTGTCCAGTACTTTTAGAGTAAAAAATGCAATAGTACATGTTAAATCTTAACTTAGTACATTTAAGTAACTCTGTCAACAAACACAGATAATGAGACAAACATGCAATTCGAGTTAACTTACTGTCTGATTGCTCAGTTTTTTGGTTTTTCCTTTTGTTGCAATACGACACTGATAAGATTTTCAGCATGATTTTTCTGAAATTTATGGTCGCACATAGTTGAGCTTGTAGCTAATATATTTTGGTGTTTCTTCAAGTATCCACGCAATTGTACTAATGAGATCTATTGTACTCATGACATATGGCTTGTTTCAAATACGAATGAATCTGAAACTGATTCCATAGTAAAAATATTTTTTTAAACATTAATTAAGAAGTCAAGTTGGTCAGCAAATAGAATTTTGCAAATATCTTTATATTCATATCACTATAATTTTTTCTATAACCCAATTAAATACGATAAATGAGATATTAGTTTTTTGTTATATGAGCCCAATTTTGGACTTTTTTTAGAAACTAACACTTGGCTTAAAAGACAATCGCCATTAAAAGTGCCATTGTTTGTAGAATTATAACCACATTTGAATCGCTGCAAGCTGGAGCCACATCTGAACATATATTAGATTGGAGCTTTGGCAGATTTAATTGTGAGAACTTTCCGCTGGGAATCGCAATGGTGCGTTGATTTGCGTTGCTGCTTTGTGCCCGGGTCAAAGAACCTGTAGTTGATGAGTACGTTGTCCAGGACGCTGTAGATAAAAAGGCATTTTATTAATTCAAATTTGCATTATTAACAAAAAAAACAAGTAAGAGTTCTCTAGTCAAGACTGCTCGATTTCGAGATACCCTGAACCCTGTGAAAAGCCGATTTTATAATCATTTTAGAGTTCTTTATGCATACATAACAAACAACACATGCATACATCACACATACACACACATACACAAGCGCAGTACACCCCCCAACCCCGATCCCTGGGTATGTATGTGTGTGTGTTTTTTTATATGATTTATTTTTTAGTCTGTTAAGTTTCAGTGCAATAAAAAAAAAACAAATAAAAAACACACACACAGTTGAGTAGGAAGCCGGAGCATAGTGCTGAGTTTCTTCACGAAGCTGTAGGCGTCCGAGCAGTAGTAAAAGCACTTACCGAATCGGTGCACATCGAGATTCGCGATCTGGATGAGTTGGGGAGCGAAGAGGAGATCATCGATTCAATTAGGAAGGCGATAAAAGACAGCTCGGTGTCCATTGATGCGATCAAATCGCTTCGACCAGCTTTTGGTGGAGAACAATGAGCTACTGTCGTTCTGCTAGATTCAAAAGCCAGAGCTCTGATCGAGTTGGACTGGGTAGTATATTTATAATCATTTTAGAGTTCTTTATGCATACATAACAAACAACACAT
>JAWNON010000015.1:0-11539 GCA_035045945.1 Drosophila anceps
AGGCCGATAAATTAGGTTACCAATAACTTAACTATCGACATTTTTCTTTCTCTTTTCTCTAAAACTGAAGATTTAGGTTTTAGAGGTTTGTCATCCATTTTAATACATATAATTATACATGTGACAGGTGGGCTAAAAAGTTCGTAAGCTAACACACAAAAAGCGCTACAAGTATAAAGCTCATAATTTTTAGTTAGCCCCATTCTTGTAAAAACACGTGTACGTACAGCTGTCGGAATATTAGTTTGTGAGATAGAGCATTTTGAGCGAAGCGAGGATAAAGAGCAGTTTAGTGCCTTATTAAAGCATTGCTTTTTGTATAAAAAAATACTGTTGCAGCCCAATCTTGGCTTGATAATTGTTATTTGGACTTTGCACTTGGGAAACCGATCATTCGTAAGTGGTTTTTTAAGTTTAAAAGAGGCGAAATGAGCACCGAGGTCTATGCACATAGTGGACGCCTAAAAAAGGCAGTTACCGACGAAATCATGAAAACAGTCGACAAAATAATTTTGGATGGCCGCAAAGTGAAGTGATCAAAATCGCTGAGGCTCTAAAGATATCAAAAGAACCTTTTGTATGTAGCGCGAAATAATGTTTGGAGGTATGCGAAAGCTCTGTACAAAGTGGCGTGAGCTCACAACAAACCAAATTCATCGTACGAATCCATGAAAATTTCATGATATATATATATATATATATATATATATATATATATATATATATATATATATATATATATATATATATATATATATATATATATATATATATATATATATATATATATATATATATATATATATATATATATCTGAACCCTATTGATTTGCGGTTTTATTAAAGCAGAAAAAAATGCTCGACTAAAACAACATGCTTCCGCGTCATTCGAACTCGCACCCTCACAATCAAATAGAATTAAAAAAAAAATAAATAAATAAATAAATAAAAAAATTCGATGTTAATGATTCCGGTGTCATACCTTCAACTTCAAGTTCATGTTCTACCAACTCCGCCACTTCTATTAGTCATTTTACAAAACGTTCAAACTCGATTACAATATTTGTATTTTTTTCTCTTAAACTGTTTGTTTGTTTTTATTATATAATATTACCTATTGATCCTTAAAGATCAAACAAATCAAAATCATCAAATCATCGATTAATTTTTTTGGTTCCATTAAAAGGTATTTGAATATATATAAAAAAAACGATATATTCACAGTGAAAAAGAGGATAAAAGCCTGCTTGCAAAGATATGTATGTACATATGTGCGCATTCTTTTGTTTAAGACTTTACATCATTGCTCGGCACAGGCTTAAGCAATAATAAACCCGTAAGTTAAGTGTAACTGAAGAATAGTCTGTATTATTAGTAGTATTTCCTTGTAATACATCAGTTGAATAGCACTCAATGACACGTACATACATATATGAAATTGTGTCATCTATTGCATGGCAATAAAGTACATAAATTAGAGCGAGAGAAACATGGTATAGAAATTGTTTATTGTATAGCTTTATTTCACAAATACTGATATTAATTCTTTATATTGGTTAGATCTGATTAATATAGTTTGTTCTTCCGGACTCAGACATCCTAATTTTCTATATTTTCGCTTGCTTCATTGAATATTGGCATAAAACACCAGTCAATTATTTAATGAACAGAAGGGATAGTCAGTATTTACTTGTGGTAATACATTTCAAGAAATTTTGAATTATTTCCAGTTAAGAAGTAATCTTTGTTTCGTGAAATTCTGTAATGTATAGGAGCAGCAGAGTACATAAATTAGAGCGAGAGAAAACATTGTATGGAAATGGTTTATTGTGACACTCAACTCTCTCAAATATATGTATATATACAGTGGGTCCCTAAAAGTATTGGCACACCAAAAATTATAAAGTTTAAGCACCTATATCAGATAATGTGATTATGTTCGTATATATATATTAATATTCAATTATAAAAAAAAAACTTAACATTTTAACTATTTTCTACTAGATATACTATATTTTCTTAAAAAAAAGCACAAATTAACGCCAAAAAAAGTATTGGCATACTTCCTTGTGTTGATGATGCTTTGGCATATTGTAACGGTAAAATCCCGTTTTTTTTTGTTTTGTTTTTTTCTGTGCTCCTCTTATGCACATACGCACTGAAATATTATACGTTTAGTGTCAGTTTTCGTTTAATATCCATAATAAATCATTAAAAATGGGCAGAGGAACAGAAATTTCGTTGGAAACGCGAAAAATTATAATAAATCTCTACTGCAAAAATAGATCCAATCGGGAAATTGGAAAACTAGTCGATATGTCATTCTCGAGTATGCGAAATGTTATCAAACATGTTTCCAGCGGAAAAGTGGAACCAAACAGCCGATCTGGGCGTCGCAAAAAAGGAAAGGCCTATTGTGGCTACTGTGAGCGAGTAGCCGATTCAGTTTGCAGTTAAACTGTGCCAGGAGCTGCAAGATTCTTTTGAAGACAAGTTTTGCCCACAAACCTTGCGAAATACACTGAATAGGGCTGGGTATCATGGCAGAGTTCCGCGGCGTAGGCATTTTATTTCTAAACAAAATAAGGCGAAGAGCCTGAATTGTGCTAAAAAATAAGTTGGTCAGCCGGGACTCATTCTGGAACAATGTAATTTTCAGTGATGAGTCCAAGTTCAACCTTTTTGGGTCTGATGGCAGCCAAAAGAGTGGCGCAAAGCCAAGAGCTTTAGGAGAAGAATCTCCGCAAAACTATAAAACATGGCGGTGGAAACGTGATGGTGTGAGGATGTTGTGCGGCATCTGGAGTTGGCCAACTCGCTTTTATCGATGGAAACTTGGATAAATATAGTTTTCTCGATATTTTTAAGAATAATTTGGCCAACAGTGTGGACCAGTGGCGCCTTAATGGAACACAGTGGCTGTTCCAGCAAGATAACGATCCCAAACACTCATCGTATTTGGTGCAGGAATGGCTGATTTACCATTGTAATCAGCTCAAAACTTCTCCGCAATCACCGGATCTTAATCCCATTGGGCACGTGTGGGTCATATAAGATAAAAAAAAGAATAAGGACCCATCAACTAACCTCCAAGAATTCCCTAAATACGTCACTTAGTACCGAATGGGATAAAATATCATCGCAGGAGACAGCCAAATTGGTTGGAAGCATGAGCAGACGCCTCCAAACCATTTTTGAGGACAAAGATGGCCCCACAAAATATTAATCCTAAATTTAAGTTATTTTTTTATGATTTTATAGCTACTTTTTTGAAGTGTGCTAATACTTTTCTGGCGTTAATTTGTGTTTTTTTTTTTAAGAAAATATAGTATATCTAGTAGAAAATAGTTAAAATTTTAGGTTTTTTTAATAATTGAATATTAACATAATCACATTATTTTTTATTTTGCAACCACAATGGAACAAGAAATATAGGTGCTTAAACTTTATAATTTTTGGTGTGCCAATACTTTTTGGGTACACTGTACATGTATGTGCGAAAAAGCAGCAGTGCACAAAGATTATTTGCTTACTTATCGATCCCATTTCTTCCCTTCTGAGGGGAGAGTATACCAAAATCATGAATGGGTTTACCAAGCTCATGCTAAATTTTTCATATTTCCACTATTATTATTTGTGCGTTGACGTGCATTACCTATACTTTTTCGCGACGAACACACACGCACACACTTACAGTCCCTTGTTCACATGTAAGAGCATTTATGTGCCTGTATGCAAAAATCTAGCTGATTGTGAAAATTGTAAAAACCTGTAGTTTGATGTTCGATGTTGTGGCTCTTAAGCTTTGGAAAATTTAGAAAATTTATAATTTCCCGCGCCTCCGAAGGCCGATAAATTAGGTTACCAATAACTTAACTATCGACATTTTTCTTTCTCTTTTCTCTAAAACTGAAGATTTAGGTTTTAGAGGTTTGTCATCCATTTTAATACATATAATTATACATGTGACAGGTGGGCTAAAAAGTTCGTAAGCTAACACACAAAAAGCGCTACAAGTATAAAGCTCATAATTTTTAGTTAGCCCCATTCTTGTAAAAACACGTGTACGTACAGCTGTCGGAATATTAGTTTGTGAGATAGAGCATTTTGAGCGAAGCGAGGATAAAGAGCAGTTTAGTGCCTTATTAAAGCATTGCTTTTTGTATAAAAAAATACTGTTGCAGCCCAATCTTGGCTTGATAACTGTTATTTGGACTTTGCACTTGGGAAACCGATCATTCGTAAGTGGTTTTTTAAGTTTAAAAGAGGCGAAATGAGCACCGAGGTCTATGCACATAGTGGACGCCTAAAAAAGGCAGTTACCGACGAAATCATGAAAACAGTCGACAAAATAATTTTGGATGGCCGCAAAGTGAAGTGATCAAAATCGCTGAGGCTCTAAAGATATCAAAAGAACCTTTTGTATGTAGCGCGAAATAATGTTTGGAGGTATGCGAAAGCTCTGTACAAAGTGGCGTGAGCTCACAACAAACCAAATTCATCGTACGAATCCATGAAAATTTATATATATATATATATATATATATATATATATATATATATATATATATATATATATATATATATATATATATATATATATATATATATATATATATATATATATATATATATATATATATATATATCTGAACCCTATTGATTTGCGGTTTTATTAAAGCAGAAAAAAATGCTCGACTAAAACAACATGCTTCCGCGTCATTCGAACTCGCACCCTCACAATCAAATAGAATTAAAAAAAAAATAAATAAATAAATAAATAAAAAAATTCGATGTTAATGATTCCGGTGTCATACCTTCAACTTCAAGTTCATGTTCTACCAACTCCGCCACTTCTATTAGTCATTTTACAAAACGTTCAAACTCGATTACAATATTTGTATTTTTTTCTCTTAAACTTTTGTTTGTTTTTATTATATAATATTACCTATTGATCCTTAAAGATCAAACAAATCAAAATCATCAAATCATCGATTAATTTTTTTGGTTCCATTAAAAGGTATTTGAATATATATAAAAAAAACGATATATTCACAGTGAAAAAGAGGATAAAAGCCTGCTTGCAAAGATATGTATGTACATATGTGCGCATTCTTTTGTTTAAGACTTTACATCATTGCTCGGCACAGGCTTAAGCAATAATAAACCCGTAAGTTAAGTGTAACTGAAGAATAGTCTGTATTATTAGTAGTATTTCCTTGTAATACATCAGTTGAATAGCACTCAATGACACGTACATACATATATGAAATTGTGTCATCTATTGGATGGCAATAAAGTACATAAATTAGAGCGAGAGAAACATGGTATAGAAATTGTTTATTGTATAGCTTTATTTCACAAATACTGATATTAATTCTTTATATTGGTTAGATCTGATTAATATAGTTTGTTCTTCCGGACTCAGACATCCTAATTTTCTATATTTTCGCTTGCTTCATTGAATATTGGCATAAAACACCAGTCAATTATTTAATGAACAGAAGGTTAGTCAGTATTTACTTGTGGTAATACATTTCAGGGAATTTTGAATTATTTCAGTTAAGAAGTAATCAATGACTCGTGAAATTCTGTAATGTATAGGAGCAGCAGAGTACATAAATTAGAGCGAGAGAAAACATTGTATGGAAATGGTTTATTGTGACACTCAACTCTCTCAAATATATGTATATATACAGTGGGTCCTAAAAGTATTGGCACACCAAAAATTATAAAGTTTAAGCACCTATATCAGATAATGTGATTATGTTCGTATATATATATTAATATTCAATTATAAAAAAAAACTTAACATTTTAACTATTTTCTACTAGATATACTATATTTTCTTAAAAAAAAGCACAAATTAACGCCAAAAAAGTATTGGCATACTTCCTTGTGTTGATGATGCTTTGGCATATTGTAACGGTAAAATCCCGTTTTTTTTTGTTTTGTTTTTTTCTGTGCTCCTCTTATGCACATACGCACTGAAATATTATACGTTTAGTGTCAGTTTTCGTTTAATATCCATAATAAATCATTAAAAATGGGCAGAGGAACAGAAATTTCGTTGGAAACGCGAAAAATTATAATAAATCTCTACTGCAAAAATAGATCCAATCGGGAAATTGGAAAACTAGTCGATATGTCATTCTCGAGTATGCGAAATGTTATCAAACATGTTTCCAGCGGAAAAGTGGAACCAAACAGCCGATCTGGGCGTCGCAAAAAAGGAAAGGCCTATTGTGGCTACTGTGAGCGAGTAGCCGATTCAGTTTGCAGTTAAACTGTGCCAGGAGCTGCAAGATTCTTTTGAAGACAAGTTTTGCCCACAAACCTTGCGAAATACACTGAATAGGGCTGGGTATCATGGCAGAGTTCCGCGGCGTAGGCATTTTATTTCTAAACAAAATAAGGCGAAGAGCCTGAATTGTGCTAAAAAATAAGTTGGTCAGCCGGGACTCATTCTGGAACAATGTAATTTTCAGTGATGAGTCCAAGTTCAACCTTTTTGGGTCTGATGGCAGCCAAAAAGAGTGGCGCAAAGCCAAGAGCTTTAGGAGAAGAATCTCCGCAAAACTATAAAACATGGCGGTGGAAACGTGATGGTGTGAGGATGTTGTGCGGCATCTGGAGTTGGCCAACTCGCTTTTATCGATGGAAACTTGGATAAATATAGTTTTCTCGATATTTTTAAGAATAATTTGGCCAACAGTGTGGACCAGTGGCGCCTTAATGGAACACAGTGGCTGTTCCAGCAAGATAACGATCCCAAACACTCATCGTATTTGGTGCAGGAATGGCTGATTTACCATTGTAATCAGCTCAAAACTTCTCCGCAATCACCGGATCTTAATCCCATTGGGCACGTGTGGGTCATATAAGATAAAAAAAGAATAAGGACCCATCAACTAACCTCCAAGAATTCCCTAAATACGTCACTTAGTACCGAATGGGATAAAATATCATCGCAGGAGACAGCCAAATTGGTTGGAAGCATGAGCAGACGCCTCCAAACCATTTTTGAGGACAAAGATGGCCCCACAAAATATTAATCCTAAATTTAAGTTATTTTTTATGATTTTATAGCTACTTTTTTGAAGTGTGCTAATACTTTTCTGGCGTTAATTTGTGTTTTTTTTTTTAAGAAAATATAGTATATCTAGTAGAAAATAGTTAAAATTTTAGGTTTTTTTAATAATTGAATATTAACATAATCACATTATTTTTATTTTGCAACCACAATGGAACAAGAAATATAGGTGCTTAAACTTTATAATTTTTGGTGTGCCAATACTTTTTGGGTACACTGTACATGTATGTGCGAAAAAGCAGCAGTGCACAAAGATTATTTGCTTACTTATCGATCCCATTTCTTCCCTTCTGAGGGGAGAGTATACCAAAATCATGAATGGGTTTACCAAGCTCATGCTAAATTTTTCATATTTCCACTATTATTATTTGTGCGTTGACGTGCATTACCTATACTTTTTCGCGACGAACACACACGCACACACTTACAGTCCCTTGTTCACATGTAAGAGCATTTATGTGCCTGTATGCAAAAATCTAGCTGATTGTGAAAATTGTAAAAACCTGTAGTTTGATGTTCGATGTTGTGGTTCTTAAGCTTTGGAAAATTTAGAAAATTTTTAATTTCCCGCGCCTCCGAAGGCCGATAAATTAGGTTACCAATAACTTAACTATCGACATTTTTCTTTCTCTTTTCTCTAAAACTGAAGATTTAGGTTTTAGAGGTTTGTCATCCATTTTAATACATATAATTATACATGTGACAGGTGGGCTAAAAAGTTCGTAAGCTAACACACAAAAAGCGCTACAAGTATAAAGCTCATAATTTTTAGTTAGCCCCATTCTTGTAAAAACACGTGTACGTACAGCTGTCGGAATATTAGTTTGTGAGATAGAGCATTTTGAGCGAAGCGAGGATAAAGAGCAGTTTAGTGCCTTATTAAAGCATTGCTTTTTGTATAAAAAAATACTGTTGCAGCCCAATCTTGGCTTGATAATTGTTATTTGGACTTTGCACTTGGGAAACCGATCATTCGTAAGTGGTTTTTTAAGTTTAAAAGAGGCGAAATGAGCACCGAGGTCTATGCACATAGTGGACGCCTAAAAAAGGCAGTTACCGACGAAATCATGAAAACAGTCGACAAAATAATTTTGGATGGCCGCAAAGTGAAGTGATCAAAATCGCTGAGGCTCTAAAGATATCAAAAGAACCTTTTGTATGTAGCGCGAAATAATGTTTGGAGGTATGCGAAAGCTCTGTACAAAGTGGCGTGAGCTCACAACAAACCAAATTCATCGTACGAATCCATGAAAATTTCATGATATATATATATATATATATATATATATATATATATATATATATATATATATATATATATATATATATATATATATATATATATATATATATATATATATATATATATATATATATATATATATATATATATATATATATATCTGAACCCCATTGATTTGCGGTTTTATTAAAGCAGAAAAAAATGCTCGACTACAAGTAACATGCTTCCGGCAAATTATTCGAACTCGCACCCCTCACAATCAAATAGAATTAAAAAAAAATAAATAAATAAATAAATAAAAAAAATTCGATGTTAATGATTCCGGTGTCATACCTTCAACTTCAAGTTCATGTTCTACCAACTTAGCCACTTCTATTAGTCATTTTACAAAACGTTCAAACTCGATTACAATATTTGTATTTTTTTCTCTTAAACTGTTTGTTTGTTTTTATTATATAATATTACCTATTGATCCTTAAAGATCAAACAAATCAAAATCATCAAATCATCGATTAATTTTTTTGGTTCCATTAAAAGGTATTTGAATATATATAAAAAAAACGATATATTCACAGTGAAAAAGAGGATAAAAGCCTGCTTGCAAAGATATGTATGTACATATGTGCGCATTCTTTTGTTTAAGACTTTACATCATTGCTCGGCACAGGCTTAAGCAATAATAAACCCGTAAGTTAAGTGTAACTGAAGAATAGTCTGTATTATTAGTAGTATTTCCTTGTAATACATCAGTTGAATAGCACTCAATGACACGTACATACATATATGAAATTGTGTCATCTATTGGATGGCAATAAAGTACATAAATTAGAGCGAGAGAAACATGGTATAGAAATTGTTTATTGTATAGCTTTATTTCACAAATACTGATATTAATTCTTTATATTGGTTAGATCTGATTAATATAGTTTGTTCTTCCGGACTCAGACATCCTAATTTTCTATATTTTCGCTTGCTTCATTGAATATTGGCATAAAACACCAGTCAATTATTTAATGAACAGAAGGTTAGTCAGTATTTACTTGTGGTAATACATTTCAGGGAATTTTGAATTATTTCAGTTAAGTAATCAATGACTCGTGAAATTCTGTAATGTATAGGAGCAGCAGAGTACATAAATTAGAGCGAGAGAAAACATTGTATGGAAATGGTTTATTGTGACACTCAACTCTCTCAAATATATGTATATATACAGTGGGTCCTAAAAGTATTGGCACACCAAAAATTATAAAGTTTAAGCACTATATCTTTTATTCATTGGGGCAAAACAGATAATGTGATTATGTTCGTATATATATATTAATATTCAATTATAAAAAAAAACTTAACATTTTAACTATTTTCTACTAGATATACTATATTTTCTTAAAAAAAAGCACAAATTAACGCCAAAAAAGTATTGGCATACTTCCTTGTGTTGATGATGCTTTGGTATATTGTAACGGTAAAATCCCGTTTTTTTTTGTTTTGTTTTTTTCTGTGCTCCTCTTATGCACATACGCACTGAAATATTATACGTTTAGTGTCAGTTTTCGTTTAATATCCATAATAAATCATTAAAAATGGGCAGAGGAACAGAAATTTCGTTGGAAACGCGAAAAATTATAATAAATCTCTACTGCAAAAATAGATCCAATCGGGAAATTGGAAAACTAGTCGATATGTCATTCTCGAGTATGCGAAATGTTATCAAACATGTTTCCAGCGGAAAAGTGGAACCAAACAGCCGATCTGGGCGTCGCAAAAAAGGAAAGGCCTATTGTGGCTACTGTGAGCGAGTAGCCGATTCAGTTTGCAGTTAAACTGTGCCAGGAGCTGCAAGATTCTTTTGAAGACAAGTTTTGCCCACAAACCTTGCGAAATACACTGAATAGGGCTGGGTATCATGGCAGAGTTCCGCGGCGTAGGCATTTTATTTCTAAACAAAATAAGGCGAAGAGCCTGAATTGTGCTAAAAAATAAGTTGGTCAGCCGGGACTCATTCTGGAACAATGTAATTTTCAGTGATGAGTCCAAGTTCAACCTTTTTGGGTCTGATGGCAGCCAAAAAGAGTGGCGCAAAGCCAAGAGCTTTAGGAGAAGAATCTCCGCAAAACTATAAAACATGGCGGTGGAAACGTGATGGTGTGAGGATGTTGTGCGGCATCTGGAGTTGGCCAACTCGCTTTTATCGATGGAAACTTGGATAAATATAGTTTTCTCGATATTTTTAAGAATAATTTGGCCAACAGTGTGGACCAGTGGCGCCTTAATGGAACACAGTGGCTGTTCCAGCAAGATAACGATCCCAAACACTCATCGTATTTGGTGCAGGAATGGCTGATTTACCATTGTAATCAGCTCAAAACTTCTCCGCAATCACCGGATCTTAATCCCATTGGGCACGTGTGGGTCATATAAGATAAAAAAAAGAATAAGGACCCATCAACTAACCTCCAAGAATTCCCTAAATACGTCACTTAGTACCGAATGGGATAAAATATCATCGCAGGAGACAGCCAAATTGGTTGGAAGCATGAGCAGACGCCTCCAAACCATTTTTGAGGACAAAGATGGCCCCACAAAATATTAATCCTAAATTTAAGTTATTTTTTATGATTTTATAGCTACTTTTTTGAAGTGTGCTAATACTTTTCTGGCGTTAATTTGTGTTTTTTTTTTAAGAAAATATAGTATATCTAGTAGAAAATAGTTAAAATTTTAGGTTTTTTTAATAATTGAATATTAACATAATCACATTTTTTATTTTGCAACCACAATGGAACAAGAAATATAGGTGCTTAAACTTTATAATTTTTGGTGTGCCAATACTTTTTGGGTACACTGTACATGTATGTGCGAAAAAGCAGCAGTGCACAAAGATTATTTGCTTACTTATCGATCCCATTTCTTCCCTTCTGAGGGGAGAGTATACCAAAATCATGAATGGGTTTACCAAGCTCATGCTAAATTTTTCATATTTCCACTATTATTATTTGTGCGTTGACGTGCATTACCTATACTTTTTCGCGACGAACACACACGCACACACTTACAGTCCCTTGTTCACATGTAAGAGCATTTATGTGCCTGTATGCAAAAATCTAGCTGATTGTGAAAATTGTAAAAACCTGTAGTTTGATGTTCGATGTTGTGGTTCTTAAGCTTTGGAAAATTTAGAAAATTTTTAATTTCCCGCGCCTCCG
>JAWNON010000016.1:0-11923 GCA_035045945.1 Drosophila anceps
TAAACTAAAAAAAAATTCTTTACGACTATAGTGACATCCACTGTGCCTCGTACATTATAAACAAAGTTCAAATTTTACAAAACAAAGCTCGTAGCGCTGGACTGGAGTTAACTGGTTTGTGAGAAACCCAATGATACATAGGTATCTAGAAATTCCCACAGTCGCTGAACTCATTGGGCGTCACAGCTCCAGATGTGTGGATAATCTAGCTAAGAACAACAAATAATGGCAATAAAGGTTACATCCTCTGGACCGTAAGGAAGTCGACTGAACTATAGAATAAAATAAAATTAATAATAAATAAGTCTAGATCTAATACGTATATACTGGAATACTGGTGGTAAGGCTTAAAACTAAATTCGCTACAGAATAAAAAAAAGAGTAAAAACGTTTCAGTCGGGCGAAAACGACTACGTGATGCTCTGTTCCCATTGGCTTCACACACTTTTATTCAATACCGATAAGTAAAAATAATAATTTATTTTTGCTGTCCAAAAGATGTTTAATTTACACGCCCCAAAGAGGGGCCTATTTAATTACAGGTTTATTTGTGGACGAGGCTCATACAGCAGTTTGAACTAAAGAGCCCTGGAAAATATAACTTTTTCCAAATTGCTGCGCCCCCAGAAGGTGTAGACTTATAATTTTTGAACATTTAGGAGTCTTTTCCAATTTTTCACGCCCCTAGTAGGCGTGGACAAATAATTTTTGACCAGTCCTTAAAAGGAGGGTAAGGTGTCGAAAATTTTGATGTTTACTCTGTTTATGTGTAAATTACAGGGTGTTTTTTGTATTCCACGCCCCAAAAGGCGCGTCAAAATTATTTTCGGGTCATCGATAGAGGTTTGCGCTCATACGGACAGACGGTCAGACCGACGGACAGCAAGACGGGCATTGCACAAAACCAATATACTCTTTTTCCCTATGGTAACAGAGTAAAAAAGCACTTTTCGACTAAGCTTAACTTCAACCATTGCCATTGTCAACACCAGCTATTTTCTGCAAGATTGTCAATAATTCTGAAATTTCATTTAGACTTAAAAAAATTGAATTTTGAATGTTTTTTCTTCTTTTAATTATACTTTCAGGTGATGATGCTTAATTCAATGAATTGTTATAATACCACTTTAAAGTGTACCAAAATCAGCGGTGCACAACAGTATATTATAGATGGCATTCCCATATTACATTACACTTGAAACTCGATTTTAACACATTTGAAACCAAATCTTTATAACTACAACATATGTACAATCGATTTAAATACATTAAGTACAAAATACAGATCAGATATAGCAGATATCGTGTATACCCATCTTTGATGAGTCACTATTTTTAATGCATGGTTTCAATGGGCTATACCTTATTTTTATTAGATTATCCGCATTAGATGCTTTTTAATGTGCTTTGCTTGCCCCTCCGCTCTAGACTAAGAGTTAGGTTAATCACATGCATGTCTCATACTCGTTTTAAGATTAAATTACTATCTCTAACAAACCTTGAACTTTCAATTTTTGAATTCTGCTGCACATATCTTTGTATACGTGCTCATTTTCATATAACTACAAAGAGATAAAGCAAACGCTTGATTGAACACATATTGATTTTCAATCGTATAAAAGATGTTCGTTATAAATTTGAGTCGTGAGTCTCTCGATCGATAATATGCAGGCAGTGACCCACTCATAATAGGTTCTAATCGTGTGCCCTCATTATAGTTGGGATTTTTTAGATCAGCAGTAATTGATATATATATATATATATATATATATATATATATATATATATATATATATATATATATATATATATATATATATATATATATATATATATATATATATATATATATATATATATATATATATATATATATATATATATATATATATATATATATTATCGAAAGTCTCCTACTGGCCTACTAAGTCTCAATATAATGGGAGTAAAAACCTCGCTTCAACTCAAGTGGACATTAATTTAATTTTTGATTCAATACAAATAATGAAAACCGTTACCAAAAACCTACATATTTATTTATTTTTTAATTAAATAATAATAAAAATAATGAAACATAATCTCAGCTACGCAAAAAATTGTACAGTGTTTAAAAAAGTTTATTTATATAATTATAAAATAAATATATAATGATATATCCACCAGCAATACATACACCAACACTTGAACAGATCATATATCCACCAGTAATACATACACCAACACTTGAACAGACCACGAAAGTCACGATCCCTTTCCATCATTCACTATAAGCAAATTGTACTCACTCAGAGTCACTTAACAAAAGATCACATTACCCCCTTTTTGTGGAAACCCAGCACTCAGCATATTTCGAAGTGATGTATCATAACTCAAATCACGCCACTATCAAAAAATTTATCTATAAAAGACAAACGAACTTCCAATCGTCAGTTCAGTCCTACTCAGCCCTAACACTACGTAATATAAGAAATAAGATTGTGATGATAAAGAAAGTCATTTTTTTTACAACAATAACGTTAAACTTATTATTTGCGCAGCCGCAAGAATAAAATCAAAGTGAGTTAAAAACGATATTAAAACTAAATTAAAAATATTAAATAGCTTTTACAAGATTCTAGTTATATATGAACACTGTGTTAAAAAAACGTTACGAATTTTTATCCGCCAAAGAACCAACATCCAACGACGCGCGATTAAATAAAAAAAGAAAAAGAAAGGAGAAACTCTTAAGTGAGCAAGTGCTTTATCAAAACAAGTAATCAGCTTCAACATAACTCTGGAATTGTCAGACGCCCACCTCCACCAAGTCCTAACCCTTCTACGAGCAGGTGCCTACGTTTGATCATGATACCAAAACATTGAGCACATTTATCAGACGTATCGACTACATCATGCAACTTTACCCAAAGAGAGACGTCCGCCAACACAGCGTGATGTTCGGGACCATCAAGATGCAGCTAACTGAAAAAGCACAGAGGGTGTCTCAACTCTCACAGCCTGCAGGCTGGGGTAACCTACGAGTCATTCTGATCAATGAATTCAAGACTCACACACCTTGCAAAGAATTACTACGACACCTATATAGCACCAACTGAACTGGAAGTCTTCGTAAGTTCATCGAAGATTTAGAAACTAAGACATTTATAATTATTAATAAGTTAACATTAGAAGGTGATACCACTAATACAACACTTTCACATTAACGCCATGAATAACAGTCAAAGAAGTTATTACCAGAAAAATTACCAGACAGACTTTACATGACCTTAGCGAAATTTGATATCTCGACCGTGTCAAATTTAAAACAAGTGGCTTAAAGAGAAGGTCTATATGAGTATAGCTTCACATATAAATCTAGAAATACTTCAAACCAAAACTAAACCAATTCAAAAAGTCACCAAACTTACTCTAAATCGAACCAAAACCAAACCAATTCCAACACTCACCAAACTTACTCTTAACCCAACCAGAACCAAACCAACTATGGACAGAATAAATATCAATCTACTCAACCAGGACAAAACAATTCAACTAATCATCAACTTTACACTGAATTTACTAATAAATTAAATCAAGGAACGCAACAGAATCCTTATCAAAAAATTGCTCAAGAATAAACTCCAAATCCATTCTCAAACCAATTATCCAAACGACTAAGAGAAAGCAATGGCGGTCCAACTAAAATGGAATGGTCAGAAAACTTTCTTTATTCAGCCTTGGATCAACTCAAGTCTAATCGCAAGCCCTATATCCGATTCGTCCCCCACTCCCCTCAAATGCATATTGGATACTGACTCTTCTACAAATCCTAACAATGAAAATTATTTCAATTTCCCAGAGACTAAAAAGTATCTAAAGGTCCAAACTATTATAATTTGCATCCAGCTAACTCTGTCCTATTAAACAAAAATTCTATTGTCACAAATTCTCATCCACTTACGATATATTATTGGGTAGAAACTACCTCTCAGCATGCAAAGCCGTCATTAATTATGCAGAGCATAATATAACCATAGGGAACTACACATTCTACACGTTCCTTATCCTCCTGTAGAGTTCGAATACGACTTATTTTCGTACTAGATAAATAACAATATTGAGGAAAGAAATTAATAGACTGGATCATTTAAATCCAGAAGAAACAGATAAACTAAAAAAAAATTCTTTACGACTATAGTGACATCCACTGTGCCTCGTACATTATAAACAAAATTCAAATTTTACAAAACATAGCTCGTAGCGCTGGACTGGAGTTAACTGGTTTGTGAGAAACCCAATGATACATAGGTATCTAGAAATTCCCACAGTCGCTGAACTCATTGGGCGTCACAGCTCCAGATGTGTGGATAATCTAGTTAAGAACAACAAATAATGGCCGTAAGAGTTACATCCTCTGGACCCGTAAGGAAGTCAACTGAACTATAGAATAAAATAAAATTAATAATAAATAAGTCTAGATCTAATACGTATATACTGGAATACTGGTGGTAAGGCTTAAAACTAAATTCACTACAGAATAAAAAAAGAGTAAAAACGTTTCAGTCAGGCGAAAACGACTACGTGATGCTCTGTTCCCATTGGCTTCACACACTTTTATTCAATACCGATAAGTAAAAATAATAATTTATTTTTGCTGTCCAAAAGATGTTTAATTTACACGCCCCAAAGAGGGGCCTATTTAATTACAGGTTTATTTGTGGACGAGGCTCATACAGCAGTTTGAACTAAAGAGCCCTGGAAAATATAACTTTTTCCAAATTGCTGCGCCCCCAGAAGGTGTAGACTTATAATTTTTGAACATTTAGGAGTCTTTTCCAATTTTTCACGCGCCTAGTAGGCGTGGACAAATAATTTTTGACCAGTCCTTAAAAGGAGGGTAAGGTGTCGAAAATTTTGATGTTTACTCTGTTTATCGTATAAATTACAGGTTGTCTTTTGTATTCCACGCCCCAAAAGGCGCGTCAAAATTATTTTCGGGTCATCGATAAGGGTTTGCGCTCATACGGACTGACGGTCAGACCGACGGACAGCAAGACGGGCATTGCACAAAACCAATATACTCTTTTTCCCTATGGTAACAGTGTAAAAAAGCACTTTTCGACTAAACTTAACTAAGCATTGCCAACTGTCAACACCAGCTATTTTCTGCAAGATTGTCAATAATTCTGAAATTTCATTTAGACTTAAAAAAAATTGAATTTTGAATGTTTTTTCTTCTTTTAATTATACTTTCAGGTGATGATGCTTAATTCAATGAATTGTTATAATACCACTTTAAAGTGTACCAAAATCAGCGGTGCACAACAGTATATTATAGATGGCATTCCCATATTACATTACACTTGAAATTAGATTTTAACACATTTGAAATAAAATCTTTATAACTACAACATATGTACAATCGATTTAAATACATTAAGTACAAAATACAGATCAGATGCATGGCAGATATCGTGTATACCCGGTCACTATTTTTAATGCATGGTTCAAATAATTTCTTACTATTTTTAGTAGTCCATCACATTAGATGCTTTTTTAATATGCTTGTACTTTCAATACAGACTAGAGTTGAACCAATCCGTATTATCACTACTCGTTTTAAAGTTAAATTACTGTCTCTAACAGCGGAACTCCAATTTTGAATTCTACGCATCTTCTCAAATGCTCATTTCTTATCTTCTGAAAGTCGGCTCGGCGCTTGGTCGTTTATATTTTTTCAATCATATAAAGTTGACTAATTGTAAGTTTTAGTCGTTAGTCTCGATCTGAAATCTTCTGCAGGCGTGACCACTCATAATGGAGTTCTAATCGTGTACTAGTGTAGTTGGTTTTTAGATCGGCAGTAATTGATATATATATATATATATATATATATATCTCTCTCTCTCTCTGTCTCTGAAAGAATCCTACTGACACACTAGTCTCAATATAATGAGGTAAAACCGCTAGCTCGGACGTGTTGGTGCAGTTCAGCTTCAATCGTGAAAACCCGTTGCAAAACCATATTTATTTTTATTAAATAATAATAAAAATAATGAAATAATCTCAATGCATAGGAGCCTTTGATGTTTAAAAGGTTATTTATATAGTATAAAATGTCTGCAATGATATATCACAACAGCTTGCCGCAACATGAACTGATCTGCATATCCGCAATGGCTTCATATAACACTTGGTGCGAATACATGAAGATGCGATCGCTCCATCATTCGCTACTCAGCAGTGCCGCTCACTCAAAGTCACTAACAAAGATCCGTACCGCGCACAGCGACAACACTGAAGCAGCTCGGTGACAATAACAAATCCGCCATATCAAAAGATTTATCTATAAAAGACAAACAGGCTTCCAATCAGACTGAATCCTACTCTGCCTATTTTGTGATATGAAATGGATTATGATGATGAAATTATTTTTTAACAATAACGTTGAACTTATTATTGCTAGTACTAAAGATCAAATCAAGGTGAGTTAAAGCGATGTCGACAAATTAAGTATTAAATAAGCTTACAAAGTTCGTTCTCTATGATGTGTTGGCGATTACGATTTTATCATGGAACCAACGTAAGCGGCCGCGCGATTAATAAAGAAAAGGAGGAAGCCTTGGTGACAGACAACGTCAAACAATCGTCGACTGCTTATAACAAGATTGTCGGACGCCCTCTTGGTCTAAACGCTACGGCGGGTGCTACGTTTGATCCTTGGTACTACAAACGTGTTTATTTATCGTTGTGTCATTGTCATTGGCTACCAGGGGCGTCGCCAGCACGTGATTGAACGGGATATCGGATACATCGCTAGAAGAAGCGGGGTGTCTCAGCCCTCTTATTTACGGCTGATTATTCGGTACGTTCAGTCAATTGATTGGACTCACGCTTGCGGGGTACTACGACCTTCTCACCAGCAACTTGGACGGTCTTCAACCAGTTCATCAAGTTTGAAATGGTTGTTACTGTTTATTGACAAGTTAGCGTTAGGGGAATTGTTACCACTAGCTAGCGCTACATTAACGCCATGGAACCAACGGTCAAGAAGTTAATGCCGATGCGGGTGGACTTTACGACGTTAGCGAAATTTGATATCGACCGCCGTCCGGTTAAAACAAGTGACCCAAGGGGATCTGGAACATGACTTCCTCGTCAAGTACTTCAAGACCAAATGACCAATTCAAGAATACGCCAAGCCGCTCGATCAAGGACAAATTGACCAATTCGGGCCGCTCACCAGGCTTACTCCTGGCCCAACCAAGACCGACCAAGCCATGGACGAATGGTATCGATCATCAACCAGGACGAAACCGTTCCAACAATCATCAACTTTTCGTTTACTATCAAACCGATGAGACTTTAACGAGTCGCCGCTCAAGGTACTCCAAGGCCGACTCGATCAGCGTCTCCAAGGCCAATTATCGAGCATTGAAGCAATGGCGGTCGACAAGAATGGGTCGGACCAAGGAAACTTCAACATTCAACTGGGATCATCAAATCGTCGCAGAACTGTATCGAGCTCATCGCCCTCGATGCATGTTAGTTTAATCTTCTGATCTAGCAATGAAAATTATTTCAATTTTGGGGGTAAAAGTATCCAAGATCAAAACTATTATAATTTATATCAATATCTGTCCTATTAAACAAAAAATTCGTATCCGCAAGTTATGCATCCATACGATATATTATGGGTAAAATTTTTTCTGAAACAGTAAATCAATTAATTAATAAGGTATAAATATATTATAGGGAACTACGTTCCCGTTCCGCCCTGTCCTCCTGTGAGTTAGACGCTGGAAAACTGGCAGCAACTGGTCATCAACAATGAGGAAAGGAATAATAGACTGGATCATTCAAATCCGGAAGAAACAGATAATAAAAAAATTCTTTACAACTATAGTGACATCCCTTGTTACTCTTTATTCTCGAGCAAGGGTCAGAATTTTACTGGCTCAAGGCTATTGCTGATTTCAGACCAACTGGTTTGTGAGAGGCAATGGACTATGAACATCTGAAATTCCACGGTCGCTGATATTGGGCAATCCCAGCTCCAGTTAATGTGGATAATCCAGCTAAAGACAACAAATAGTAATAAATAAGGACCATCCTCTGGATGTCGAGTGGACAAGATATGAACAGGCTAGAATTCATGTGGAAATGAGTCCACGGATCTAATGCAGCATACTGGAATGCTGATGATGAAGCCGAGTAGTACTTGAACAAAAAAGAGTAAAAATGACAAGTCGGTGAAAACGATACGGCGTGCTCTGTTCGTGGCTCACTTTATTGTACCGTCAAGACAAAAATAATAAATTTATTTTGCTGTCAAAAAGATGTTTAATTTACCACCTTCAGAGGACTATTTAATTAGGTTATTTATGGGACAATCTTTGGCGGTTTAGACTAAATTTCGATGTCTTTAAATTGCTGCACTTGAAGGTGCTGCTGCAATTTTTGGACATTTGAGATCTTCCAATTTTCCGCCCTCGTGGGCGTGGACAATGTGCGACAAGTCCGTAAGTTAGATCGAAGACACATTCATTTTCTGTTCCTCAATATGAAACGGGTCTTTTGTGTTCCACCCAAAGGCGCGTCAAAATCGGCACTGGGTCATCGATGAAGTTTGCGCTCTGGGTGGGTGGTCGGTCGACGGACATGGAGCAGACGTGCACAAACCAATATATAGCACCTGCCAACAAGGTAAAGGACACCTCGACAAAGCCGCTTCGGCATTGCCATTGTCAACACCGAACTATTTTCTACGAGACCCAATATCAATTCTGAAATTTTCATTTCGAACCAAAAAAATTGAATTTTGAATGTTTTTTCTTCTTTTATTCACTTTCAGAATGATGATGTATTCAATGAACCAGCCTCAACTCTGCTAAAAGTGTACCGTCAGCAGACGCAACAATTATATATAATTAATTTCCTGTACATTTTGCAAAACTCAATTTCTTTATTGGCTCAATCTTCTCAACACAACATATATACAATCGATTTCGTAGTATTCAATGCAATTCGAGATATGGCAGATATCGTGGCAACGCGCTCTTTTGATGAGTCATAACTATTTTTAATGCATGGTTTCAATGAAGTACCGCCATTCCTTATTTTTTATTAGATTATCCGCATTAGATGCTTTTTAATCGTAGCACCTTTGGGTAACCCTCCGCTCTAGACTAAAAAAAAAGTTAATCACATGCATGAATCATACTCGTTTGTAGATTAAATTACTATCTCTTGTAACAAACCTTGAACTCAATTTTGAATTCTACTTTGCACATATCTTTGTATACGTGCTCATTTTTATATAACTACAAAGAGATAAAACAAACGCTTGATTGAACACATATTGATTTTCAATCATATAAAAGATGTTCGTTATAAAAGATTTTAGTCGTTAGTCTCTCGATCGATAATATGCAGGCAAAAATCCACTCATAATGGGTTCTAATCGTGTGCCCTCATTAGCGTTGGGATTTTTTAGATCAAGCAGTAATTGATATATATATATATATATATATATATATATATATATATATATATATATATATATATATATATATATATATATATCTATATATATATATATATATATATATATATATATATATATATATATATATATATATATATATATATATATATTATCGAAAGTCTCCTACTGGCCTACTAAGTCTCAATATAATGGGAGTAAAAACCTAACTTCCAACTCAAGTGGACATTGATTTATTTTTTGATTCAATACAAATAATGAAAACAATTACCAAAACCTACATATTTATTTATTTTTTAATTAAATAATAATAAAAATAATGAAACATAATCTCAACTACGCAAAAAATTGTACAGTGTTTAAAAAAGTTTATTTATATAATTATAAAATAAATATATAATGATATATCCACCAGCAATACATACACCAGCACTTGAACAGATCATATATCCACCAGTAATACATACACCAACACTTGAACAGACCACGAAAGTCACGATCCCTTTCCATCATTCACTATAAGCAAATTGTACTCACTCAGAGTCACTTAACAAAAGATCACATTACCCCCTTTTTGTGGAAACCCAGCACTCTACATATTTCGAAGTGATGTATCATAACTCAAATCACGCCACTATCAAAAAATTTATCTATAAAAGACAAACGAACTTCCAATCGTCAGTTCAGTCCTACTCAGCTCTAACACTACGTAATATAAGAAATAAGATTGTGATGATAAAGAAATTTATTTTTTTACAACAATAACGTTAAACCTATTATTTGCGCAGCCGCAAAGAATAAAATCAAAATTGTGAGTTAAAAACGATATTTAAACTAAATTAAAAATATTAAACAGCTTTTACAAGGTTCTAGTTATATATGAACACATGTGTTAAAAAAACGTTACGAATTTTTATCCGCCAAAGAACCAACATGCAGCGACGCGCGATTAAATAAAAAAGAAAAAAGAAAGGAGAAACTCTTAAGTGAGCAAGTGCTTTATCAAAACAAGTAATCAGCTTCAACTTCACTAACTCTGGAATTGTCGAAGGCGCCCACCTCACCAAGTCCTAACCCTTCTACGGCAGGTGCCTACGTTTGATCATGATACCAAAACATTGAGCACATTTATCAGGCGTATCGACTACATCATGCAACTTTACCCAAAGAGAGACGTCCGCCAACACAGCGTGATGTTCAGGACCATCGAGATGCAGCTAACTGAAAAAGCACAGAGGGTGTCTCAACTCTCACAGCCTGCAGAACAGGGTAACCTACGAGCCATTCTGATCAGTGAATTCAAGACTCCCACACCTTGCAAAGAATTACTACGACGCCTATATAGCACCAACTGAACTGGAAGTCTTCGTAAGTTCATCGAAGATTTAGAAACTAAGACATTTATAATTATTAATAAGTTAACATTAGAAGGTAGTCACCACTAATACAACACTTTACATTAACGCCATGAATAACAGTCAAGGAAGTTATTACCAGAAGAATTACCAGACAGACTTTACATGACTTATGGCAGAATTTGATATCTCGACCGTGTCAAATTTAAAACAAGTGGCCCAAAGAGAAGGTCTATATGAGTATAGCTTCACATATAAATCTAGAAATACTTCGAACCAAAACTAAACCAATTCAAAAAGTCACCAAACTTACTCTAAATCAAACCAAAACCAAACCAATTCAAACACTCACCAAACTTACTCTTAACACAACCAGAACCAAACCAACTATGGACAGAATAAATATCAATCTACTCAACCAGGACAAAACAATTCAACTAATCATCAACTTTACACTGAATTTCCTTGGCAAGTAAATCAGGGAACACAACAGAATCCTTATCAAAGAATTGCTCAAGAATAAACTCAAAATCCATTCTCAAACCAATTATCCAAACGACTAGGAGAAAGCAATAGCGGTTAAAACTAAAATCAGATAGTCAGAAAACTTTGCCTTATTCAGCCTTGGATCAACTCAATCTAATCGCAAGCCCTATATCCGACTCATCACTCCCCTCAAATGCATATTGGATACTGACTCTTCTACAAATCCTAACAATGAAAATTATTTCAATTTCCCAGAGACTAAAAAGTATCTAAAAGTCCAAACTATTAAAGGTATAATAGAACTCAATAAAAAAGTGTATAATTTGCATCCAGCTAACTCTGTCCTATTAAACAAAAATTCTATTTGTCCTAAATTCTCATCCTCTGGCGATATATTATTAGGTAGAAACTACCTCTCGGCATGCAAAACCGTCATTAATTATGGAGAACATAATAACTTAAGGAAACGGGAACTACACATTCTACACGTTCCTTATCCTCCTGTAGAGTTCGAATACGACTTATTTTCGTACTAGATAAATAACAATATTGAGGAAAGAAATGAATAGACTGGATCATTTAAATCCAGAAGAAACAG
>JAWNON010000017.1:0-2500 GCA_035045945.1 Drosophila anceps
AAAAAAAAACACACACACACACACACACACACACACACACACACACACACACACACACACACACACACACACACACACACACACACACACACTAGAGGTGGTCGAATTGGCTTACCGTGCGACAAAAGAAGAACGCGGAGTAATTAGGTGACGGTCGAGGTTGTTGGCCCAAGGGAGGAGGGCGATAGCGTCGGTAGAGTTTGTGGCGTCGGTTTTCTTGCTTTTTCTTTTTTCCGCGCGAAAAGGAAGAATTTTGGCGTCACGCTTATGCAAATAAGTAAGCAGGTGCATTCACTCTAACAGCTGTTAGTAGTGCTGGAAACTGCAGCGGGCAATCAGCTGCTCACCAAACCAACTCTGGTGAGTTGTAGTCTTAGCAAAGACAGCAACCCAACTTCCGAAGTGAAGTTGCAGCGATAGAAAGTAGTGCATACTTTCAGGCCCACACCGCATTTAAGCTGAGTCTTGGCTTACAGGTCTACAAGCCTAATCAAGCCTCCAGACCAAGTAGTAGTAGGTGTCGCCCACTACAGGCTTTTTGCCTTGGTAGTCGGAGCAAGGATGGAAGCCAGAATGGAGGATGAGCTCCAGGCATTTGCGCGTCGCTCAACGTTGCAGCGATCACCGCAGCATCAGCAGACTACGCCGCAGCAGCTGACTGAGCCCATCCAGTCACCAATTGAAGGGTGCCAGGCACCAAGATCTTTGAATAAGATTATAGACCAGATAGGCGTTGCCCTAGAAGGGTTATCAGTACTATTTGGGGGTCAGCGGCATATAAATGCCCTGATGAGGGAAGAGCTAGCCAGGCTAGTTAACCTGCAAAAATCGGCGGGTGATGCTCTGCAATCGCACGTTTAAAAACTGCGAGGTGCAGACAACCCCGCCAATGCAGAAGGCAACCAGGCAGGAAACATGTAGAAATACTACCGCAGGTATCAATACCCCCAAGCGTTCGAGGGAAGTTTCTCCGGAAAGAAAGAAACAGACTCCCTCTAAGAAACCGCGGCCCAATAAGCAGATCGCACCCCCAAAGGAGGCAATGGCACCATAGGCTGCTCCTGCAAATTCCAATCAGCCAGGGATACAAACCAAAGCAGATAGCTGGACAGTGGTCAAAGGGCGCAAGCCACTTCAAAAACGACCCAGGGCAGACGCAATTGCGATCTCGGGAGTAGATGGCTGCAGCTATGCGGACATGTTGCGTGTGGTTAGGAGCGACCCAAACTTAAAGCATTTGAGCGGGGACGTGCAGGGAATCAGGAAGACAGCAAAAGGGGATTTGTTGCTGCAAATGAGTAGGAAGCCGGAGCATAGTGCTGAGTTTCTTCACGAAGCTGTAGGCAAAGCCCTAGGCGCCCGAGCGGTAGTGAAAACACTTACCGAATCGTCGCACATCGAGATTCGCGATCTGGATGAGTTGGCGACCAAAGAGGAGATCATTAATTCAATTAGGGAGGCGATGAAAGACAGCTCCTTGTCTATTGAGGCGACTAAATCGCTTCGGCCAGCTTTTGGTGGACAACAAAGAGCTACTGTTGTCCTGCCAGTCTCAAAAGTCAGAGCACTGATCGGAGTTAGCTAAGATCAGAGTGGGATGGGTAGTATGTCGTATCCGAGCCGTAGAACAGCCTAAACGCTGTTTCAAATGCCTGGATTACGGTCATATCGCAGCGAACTGCAGAAGCGATTGCGACCTAAAAGGTACCTGTCTCAGGTGCGGTGATTTGGGTCACAGCGCAAAAGCCTGCTCCAAGCCACCGAAATGCAGCCTCTGCGTTCGGAAAGGAGAAAAGCAGACTGACCACGCAGCAGGCAGCTTCAAGTGTCCATCCTACCGCGAAGCAGTCAGAAAAATTAAATGCTAAGGTTCCTACAACTCAACCTGAACCATTGTATTGCTGCCCAAGATCTACTAGAGCAGACTACAATTGAAAAATGCATAGATGTAGCTTTCCTTAGTGAGCCTCACCATTGTAAGACAAGTTGTCCCAGAACATGGGCCGCGGACACTAGTGGCAAAGCGGCGCTGTGGGTATGCAGCAACCCAGCGGAATTTACTTGCAAATGTCAAGTCATTTAATGGGTTCGTACGCGCCCGATACTGCAATTTGTGGCTATACAGTTGCTACCTGGCCCCCAGCATGTAACTCAGCGAATTCGCAGCGGTGCTTGATGAGCTCGCCGAGGATGCAAGGGGCCGGAAGGCCTTTATAGCAGGGGGACTTCAACGCATGGGCGATGGAATGGGGTAGTCACAGCACAAATGCCAGAGGCCGTATACTGCTGGAGATCTTCGCAACGCTCGACGTGGCTCTGCTCAACACTGGCCATGAGTTCACCTTCAGTCGGGCTGGTTACGGGTCTATAATTGACATTACGTTTGTCACTTTTTCCCTTTTCCGGGAGGCAAAGTGGAGCCTTTGCGAAGACTACACGGGTAGCGATCATGCAGCGGTTCTGTTCTCAATCGGGGGGTCACCTGGCAGGGCACAAACTT
>JAWNON010000017.1:7500-10000 GCA_035045945.1 Drosophila anceps
GAGCGGAGTACGCATGAGCCAGTACGACGCAACGTGACCAGGCCAAACAGCATTGCACGATGGCAAAGAAGGTGGAACAGCTCGACAAAAGGACGATGGACTCACACGCTCATTCCTGAGCTTGAACCATGGATCAATCGTAAGCATGGTGAAATAAATTTTTATCTTTCGCAGATTCTCTCTGGACACGGCTGCTTCCGCAGCTATCTGAAGCGATTTGGCCATGACGAAACTGACGAATGCCCCTGGTGTGGACAAGGTCTGGTGGAAGACGCCAACCACGCCCTCTTCGTGTGTGGACGTTTCCTCGAGGACAGGCGATGCCTAGAGGAAGCAGTGGGCCGCTCCATTAGAGCGGACAACCTAGTCAACACCATGCTGGAATCGGAGGCAGCGTGGAAGCTAATAAGCTCCTTCGCGGCCACGGTCATGGTGGAGCTCCGCAGAATTGAACGAAGCAGAAGACGAGCTGAACCCGTTTAAGTTAGCGCAAAGCGCTTGCGAAGCAATGCTTTACGGCCGTCCCGCAAGCACTGTGCGCTACACTTAAATTAAGCATATTAACTCTGTAAATTAATTTAATAAAAAACGAATATAAAAAAAAAAAAACACACACACACACACACACACACACACACACACACACACACACACACACACACACACACACACACACACACACACACACACACACACACACACACACACACACACACACACACACACACACAGACACACACACACACACACACACACACACACACACACAGACAGACACACACACACACACACACACACACACACACACACACACACACACACACACACACACACACACACACACACACACACACACACACACACACACACACACACACACACACACACACACACACACACACACACACACACACACACACACACACACACACACACACACACACACACACACACACACACACACACACACACACACACACACACACACACACACACACACACACACACACACACACACACACACACACACACACACACACACACACACACACACACACACACACACACACACACACACACACACACACACACACACACACACACACACACACACACACACACACACACACACACACACACACACACACACACACACACACACACACACACACACACACACACACACACACACACACACACACACACACACACACACACACACACACACACACACACACACACACACACACACACACACACACACACACACACACACACACACACACACACACACACACACACACACACACACACACACACACACACACACACACACACACACACACACACACACACACACACACACACACACACACACACACACACACACACACACACACACACACACACACACACACACACACACACACACACACACACACACACACACACACACACACACACACACACACACACACACACACACACACACACACACACACACACACACACACACACACACACACACACACACACACACACACACACACACACACACACACACACACACACACACACACACACACACACACACACACACACACACACACACACACACACACACACACACACACACACACACACACACACACACACACACACACACACACACACACACACACACACACACACACACACACACACACACACACACACACACACACACACACACACACACACACACACACACACACACACACACACACACACACACACAGACACACACACACACACACACACACACACACACACCTCTCCTATAGATTCTATGTACGACGGTGTACTGCGCTTAGAACTACCAACAGGTGCGCACTCCATTGGCTTTGCTGATGATGTAGCCGTCGTCGCCATAGGAAAGGAGCTCAAAGACACAGAGGATATGTGCAGCGCAAGTATCAGTCGCATCCAAAGCTGGCTGACAAGAGCTGGACTTGAGCTAGCGGCGCACAAAACAGAGGTTGTCCTTGTGAGCAGTCGCAAAACAGTGGAAACGGCCCACATAAAGATTGGCAACGTCACCATTGAGTCAAAGAGGGCGATAAAGTATCTTGGCGTCATGATAGACACAAGACTGACTTTCCGCGAGCACCTTGAATATGTGCATAAAAAGGCAGCGGTTTCTTGTAGAGCCCTCTCCAGAATTATGCTAAACACGCGGGGACCGAAAAAACAAAGACGCCTTCTCCTGATGAGTGTCATTAGGTCCGTCATCCTCTATGCAGCGCCAATCTGGGCAAGAGCGATGGCAACTCCCAGCTATAGAAGAGGTATTTGCGCCACTTACAGACTGAGCGCAATCAGAGTCAGCTGTTCGTTTAGAACAGTCTCTGACGACGCAGCGCTCGTCATAGCCGGTATGATACCACTGGAGGATTTGGTCGCCGAAGCCGTGGAGCGGAGTACGCATGAGCCAGTACGACGCAACGTGACCAGGCCAAAC
>JAWNON010000020.1:0-35000 GCA_035045945.1 Drosophila anceps
GTATTGGTATTTTGATCAAAATATGTAGTAAATTTCAATTTCGGAAAGTTTTTTTAATGAAAATTCTTAAAATATTAATAATGCTTAGATTTTAGAGGTTTTTATTTGCCAGTTATTTTACATAATTGCTGTCCAAAATAAATGGGCTGACTAAATTAGTTTTTGCCGATGCTACGAAGAATATTAAATTGTTTAAGTACGTAATTACCGCTTTACTTTTTGACTAAAAGATTTTATAATAAATGTTTCTTTTCTACATAATCTGTTAACAATTTTTAAAAATCTTGTTTTTTTTTTAAATTTTCAAATATTAAAACGCCTATTTTCAGAATTGATTAACTTTCTATAATATATTAAATATAATTTATTATATATTATAATTTAAGAGTTTATTTTATATTTTTTCATTTATTGAGCCGTCATTTCCGAATACGCCTCTATTATAGTCTCAAAACGCACTGATTTTAATTTGTTTCGCAAAATCCTGTTAGATATTAGCCACATTCTTTCTCATTTTTCAATTTTTGTTCCAGTTGATTTATATTTTTTTTTGTAAGCTCTATCAGTCTTGAGTGAATGATTTCAATTGATTTTAATAAATTGCAGAATTGACCTGTTGTATTCACTGTGGCTAAGATAATGATGTTAATGGTGTTATTTAAATGTGTATATTCTTATATACAGCGATCTCTGTCCATGAGAGGTTCAGAGGTTACGGTAGACGGACGGCAAAAAATTGACAATTTGGAGGATTTATGCTTTGCTGACGTACTCCTTAGGTGTAGTAAAATTTATCTATGATACGGCGGGTACTACCGGTTTCTTTCCCACGACTCCACGATTGTTGACGTACCGTATCCCGTTTTGAGAGATGTAGTCTTCAAATGTTGCCAGCAAACTTCCGGTAACCCGGCTGGAACCGTTGCCATTCTCAACGTTGAAAGACGCATCATTAATTATTAGGAAGCCGTTTTTAATTATCGTAATCGGCTCCAGATGTCCAGGGCGAGTGTCGCAGTGTGCGATAGTTCTAGAAAAAAGCCGTTGGATTCATGTAGGTGTCTTGACGTCTGCAAAATATTTTGTCTTACATAATCTTATAGCTTTTATATAGGAAACTCTTAAAATTTTTGTAATGCTAGTTTTCGTGAAGTGTTCATTCCTTTATATCGATGCTGTCCAGGATTAGTGGGATTATCAAATTTATTTTGGCCAATGTTACTGTGAATATCAAGTCCTCTAAGCTCGTAATAATCATTCTATCTTTTGAGTTGATTTTATGGCTACTAAACATAGTGACTTTTCATTGTAACAGTAGATCGTTTTGGCTTTTTGAGAAAAAATTGATGTACATGATTTCACGTGAACGAAAAGCTTTGGGTTGTTCCGATTGATTAAACGATGGTAATTTTCCCCTTGGCGCATATCTTATAGTTTGCGGCTATTTCTACTGTCAAGCATCCAATTTTTGGAAAAAACAATTTCCGAAAGATTTGTTTCATATTTTCTTGGGACGCTCTTCGAGCTCGGTTATGATCGGTTGTTGGAATTTCCTTTCGTTCGGCTGGGTCGGTTATGTCACTAATTCGACTTTTGCAGTATCTAAAAGTAGTTGAAGGGAAAGTTTCCACTAATTTGGGGAAAGTTAGGATAGGTAACTCGCACTTTATTGCGTTAACTACATCCGTCTTGACAACGTCTTTCAATGTACCTCTGTTGGAGAAGTGAATTAAGTGTCCCATCTTTGTTTTGAAGAGAATTATTACCGAAGGTACGTTACCTTCCTCGATTATTATCTAATTTTTAAAACGTTAATGGGTTTTTCTGTCGTTTCAATAGTGTAGGTATAGTCGTTACACTATGTATTGTTGCAGCATCAGACTTTACGGCCTTTTAGTGATGAATTCTCTGTTACCGTGCAATGGCGAGAAGTTCTCGTTCGTTTGTGGCGAAGTTTACTTTGTTGTCATTTCGCATTTATTTTTCCATTTTCATCATTGAAGCGGATATCTACTATCAAGCACATAAATTAGCTAGATAGCCGAGAAATTTTCTGATACCAAATAAATGGCTTGTATGGCTTGTGCCTTTGCAGGTGAGGTTTGTATTCACCCCTGCCTAGGACGAATCTCAAATATTTTACGCTTTTTTTAAACTTCGACTTTGCCTGGAAGATCCCTAAGACCCACCTTATGTTTTTAAATCGGTCTTCTTTGCTTAAACAAAAAATGATAACATGTTTCCAATTGTCCAATTGTTTTCTAATTGGAATGGGATATTTATCAATTGTTTTCAATTAATTGATAGATACATTTCATGTCGATCTATAATGAATTATTATAAAGTGATTTTGATCGTCTTATTATGCCAATTGCTAGAAGTTGTTCAGCTTCTAGGTTTACAAATTCAGATCCACCTATCGACAACGGAAAGAAACTGGAAAACATCAGCTCACATATTATGAGTACTCATAAAGAAGCCTAAATAATTTTTTGTATCGATTCATTGAGGGAGTCCTAGCCCCGGCGGAAACATACGAATCATCAATTCGGAGAAAATTTACATTTTTATACTAAGTTTAATGAGTTGTTTCTGAACCGTGCACATATAGTTTAGTTTGACTACTAGCTTAAGTAAATCTAGGCCAATTATGCCGTCGAATTGTTTGAGATGATCTATGAAGGAAAATATGTTTTTGCATTTACGTCATTTACGTTTACCCATCGAACAGAACTAATGGTTTGCTACTGCTACTGTACGAGATATACGGAAACAGGGAGAATCCACTTATCAATCTTCAGACAAGTCATCATCAACAGCTGTTGTTTCTGGTTTTGATTAATACTGATAGCTTTCAGAGTCCGATTCTTAAAGCAAGTCTCTGCGAATTTTTATGAGGACTGGCTTAAAAAATCGGATTGTAGTTCAATCCATTGACTCGGACTTTTGTCTCTGTTTATGTTTGGTGTTAAAGCGCTGTTTTTTAATTTTTTTCCAGCTTTTTGGTTATATTGGTTCTTGTAAAAGTGAGGCTTCCTTTTCTCAGAATTAGAATCATTTTCCTGCTGGATGCACTTTAACTTTGCTTTAACTTTGAGTTTTGACTGCTTCCTCAAAAAAAAAAAACATGCAGCAAACATACCCCTCTTATTACTCAATTATCTCTTCTGTTCCAATGCCAATGTTGTTGGCAAATCTCTCAGCTGAGCTGGGTAAACAGGCCATTTGATACGTTCCATAACTCCAGCAATAAGGACAGCGGCTGAGGTAGAGCCATATGTCATTTATAATATATATATATATATATGACATTTATAACAAGATTACCTTTCTTCCTGTTTCGTCATAGCTTCTTGAGAAGAACAAATCAACTTTTGTTTAGTCGGCAACTATTGCAATAATTGCTTTAAAAATGATACAGTACTTTAAGATGCCAGTATCGTATCTGCCGGTATTTATTTGTAATAATTGAAACGGCTTCTTTGTATCTTGAGCTTCAATTATAGTACTTCAAAATTTGTCTGCAGCCTATCTCAATGACACGTAGTTTGCATGTTTTCTATCAAGTTGTGGAGCTGACTTGATGGTATATTAAGGTTCGTTGACTATCACCCCGGGTATTATTTCAATATCTCGAAGTACTTATTTCTGGTATACTGACACTGATCAGCTGCTATGTAAAATCTGTCAACTTCCTTTCGAAATTTTGTTTTTGTTTTTCGATGCATTAAATAATTAATTGCATCTGAGCTTCTAAATGTGCTATTCTTTTTTCACTCATTTTGTTGTCTGATTTTTTTTAAGATATAAAGAGAAAGGTATGTCACCGCTTCTGTCTGATGAAACAAATAACCTTACCATGCAATTACAAAACTCCACAGCAAGCTAAATATATTCTCTACGAAATAGAATGATTGAAGCAAAGGTGAAATCAAGAAATATTTTGTGCGTATTATTTGTAAGTTCACTACACATTGAAGGTCATGAAACTACTACAAAATACTATGCACTAATCTTGGGAAAGCATTTGATTTTTAAAAATACATTTTTGTGACAAAAAAAAAAATGTCTTAAGGCAGCCGGTGGCCGTAATTTATGTTATCTGCAGGTTCGGTGGGTCACCTCTATCGTTGTTTCTGTATATCGCTTCATAACCACTTTTTTATTCTGTTTTTTTTTTTTTATACCATATACCATATATATATATATATATATATATATACATATGAGCACTAATGATTCTAGGGAGATTTGAAATATATACTGTCACGGACAACCCGAAATCAATAATATATGTCATATATATATATATATAGTTACAAGAACTGTGTTTTATTTTTGATAACAAGTTTACTATATTATTATATCCTGACCAAATAACAGTTTTTTTGAAAGTGTATGCAACAGTCAGAAAAAGGCGTGGCAGACCACATAAAGTATATATATTCTTCATCAGGTCGAAGAGCTGAGTTGATTCAGCCATGTCCATCTGTCTATCGTTCGTCCGCATAAATGCAGCGATCTCGTAAAACACGAAATCTGCAGATATGAAATTTCAAATGTATACTCCTGTACGAGGGCTGTTATTTATATTTCGGAAGTAGCAAATACGAAACAAAAAATTTTAAATGAAATTGGCATTATTGTTTTTCAAAATATTCGCCCTGATGATCAATACATTTTTGCTTTCGTTCAAACCTCTTCACAGCGGTTCCATCAAAAGCCAAAAAAAAAATTTATTGACATTCAAACAAAATGTAACTTAATTGGCAAGCCGTCTTTTTTCTGGAAGTCTAACGGAACTTTTTAGAACTGGAATCAAAATCATAAATACGTGTTCATTTTCAATTTTGATTTTGAAGTAAAAGGTATTTATTTTACCTTCAGAAATTAATAAAAATTCACTTGCTCAGTAATACTTGTCAAACTAATGCTTTAACTAACCTATTTATTTGCCATGTTTTTGTACGTCTTTATTATGTTTACTTAAAGTTTTAGTCTTGTTTCCATCAGATTCCCTCTTAGGTTCCTATTCCATTGTATTAATCTGATTCTTAAGGTAATAAAAGAGCTGACGCTTGTTGTAATTAGTAATATATTAACCTCACTTCATGTTTTTTTTCAAGGTTAAACTTGCCCAGTGGTGCCTCGGGTTCGTCTTCTTGATGTGCTCTGTGTTTGCTTGCGTCTTACGTACAATTTTCATAATAAAATTATAATTTTTGATTTGGCGTTGGAAGGCGATACTTATCATTGTGTATTTCCACGCCTGCATATTTTCAATTCAATTACCAGTACACAAAAAAAGGTACAATTGTAGAAAAAAAACAAGCAGTAATCACTATTGCGCAACATAATATTGAGAGCAAGGGCTACACAGCTGACCAGTTTTTAAATCTATTGGCTACATATATAAATAAAAAAATTTTGCGTTTTGGTTTCATTACGATCGTAAAATATATTCAATTCTCCAATATCAGAGCGATTGACTGAATGGAAAGGAATCAATTTCAATAAAATGCACCAAAAATATATCTCATCAAATAACGGAAACTGCTATTCGTGGCCGCCTGAAACTTGCTTTTGAGATGTCTTCAACGAGAACAAAGCGACGGCGTTTAGCTGAGCTGACCGAAATAAATGAGTTCGCTGTTCCAGCTTTACGCAATGATAATCAAATGCAAAATTTATTCCCTGTGGATCCCAATTTTGCTTTTAATGGCGACAGCCATGTCTAAAAGTCAATATTTATTACTAAGTAAGTTTGTGAACAGAAAAATATCATTTCATTTTTTTTTTAAGCTATCAAAATATAGTAATTAAAAAAAAATAGATATCCTGTCAGGGTATCTGTTAACGTATGACACGCTGAAGTCGAGTTGCAAAAGCTTATTTGCTACCTCGTACGAACCGCTCCAGCTCATTTCAAAAACTGGCTGTAAAATCATTTGGAAAAACCCGCGTAAACAAAGAATACTTCGAATTCGGTCTATCTCCACTTCATGCGAAAATACGGTTCTTCGAAAACTTAGAAGACTCAAGACTCAAATAGTTGCAGACCAGATACCCTCAACAAAAATTAGAAGTTTTGAAGAGAAAGCAAATAAAATAACTAAAACAAAAACACAGAAAAATCATCAGCAAAAAAATCAAGAAGTTATAAAGAACAATTAAGCTAGAAGAGATTAGCAGAAGAAACCAACAATAATTCCAAAGAGACGTACCCCCCTTTGAAATCGAAACCGTCAGACCGACGTAGAGGGCGAGACGAAGAGAAGACAACACACAGCAGCGAATTATTCTATGTAAAATATTTTTACACATATTTAAAAGAAGGCATGTAAGTAGAGTGCTTGTTTAAAAAGAAAAATACAAATTCAAAGAAGTGAAAATTATTGAGAGTGCCTTGTATCTTTGTAACATGAAATAAAAAAAAAGAAGATTAAAAATATCTTATGAGCGAAAGTGACAGTAAAGAATACGATAGTGAGTTAGAAGATTTAATAATAGATTTAAAAGAAAAATTAGTACCAACAAAAGTAACAAACAAAATGCCTTTAAATGAGGAAAATATGAAAGCAATATTAGAGTTTGCAGTCAATAGTGCTGTTGCCAGTGCACTGCAAGGTAAGGCGCAGGTATTCGAAAAAACAAATTCAGGATATTAAAAATGAATTCAAGAACCTAACAACGTTCGTACCATAAGTAGAAGTCTTCAAAGATGCCGAGATAGTTCCGGGCATCGAGTGTAATGAGGCTTTAGATATTGTGAAATCGGTACCCGATTTCGAGGGAAAAATTGAAACATATGTCTCGTGGCGGAAAGCTGCGCATACAGCGTATAAGATTTTAGAGAGTCATGATGGAATTTCAAAACATTATCAGGCACTGGGCACTCTGAGAAATAAAATTAAAGGCTCGGCTGATATGGTACTGTCTTCCTATGACACACCATTGAATTTTAAAGCTATTATAAACAGACTTGACTTTGCTTACTCTGACAAAAGACCGATTTATATAATAGAACAAGAGTTGTCTGTACTAAGACAAGGAAATTTATCAACCATTCAATACTATGACGAAATCGAAAAAAATTGACACTCCTAATAAACAAAACAATCATGACATATGATTCCACCATAGCTGCTTCCCTTAATGAAAAATATCGAGCCGACGCATTAAGAGTATTTACTTCTGGCACAAAAAAATCCCTTAGCGATATTTTGTTTTCGGCAAGACCTAAGGATTTGCCATCAGCTCTGGCTCTAGCTCAGGAAGTTGAATCAAACCATGAGCGCTTCCAATTCGCAAATAGCTTTGCAAAAAAATCTGAGGAAAGAACTCAACGATACGAGCAGAGAAACGCTATGGAGAACAATTCTCCGAATCCCATAAAAACTCCATTTTTCAAACAGAAACCTCAATTTGGTAATAGCCCAAATATAAAGCAAGAGCCACTACAGCCTATGGATATTGATACTTCTTCGCGGTTTAAACAACCGACTCAATATCCAAACCAAAAGAATGATCCATACCAAAACCAGATTTCAAAAAGACCAAATAGTGGAACGGCCAGATACACCGGGCCCAAACAACAAAGAATTAATTACATATCAGTAGAAGAAGCTCCTACATGTCAGTTAGACGAAGAATATCGAACACTGGCAGAGTCTGGGGTATCAGACACCGATGACCAAGACCAGCTCCAGGAAATAAATTTTTTAGGAATAGCTCCCTGCTACCGTTCGTAGAACGACCGATAGCAGGAAAGACAGTAAAACTACTAATCGATACAGGCGCAGCGAAAAATTACATAAAAACGATGCCAGAATTATAAGGAATAATTAGTGTTAAAAAAAAAATTTTGGTTAAGACACTTCATGGCTTTAACCCAGTTCAGGAAAAATGCCTTATTCATCTTTTTAGCACCAATGCCACATTCTTTCTATTGCCAAATTTAACAAGCTTTGACGGAATAATAGGGCTTGACCTATTAAACGAAGTTTGTGCCACTTTAGACTTAAAAAGCAGCACGTTAAAAACCCAGTCCGGATCCGAAAAAATGCAATTCCAAAAATGTTCAAATGTCAATTTTACAGAGGTAGAAGACATAAAAGTACTCCCAGGAATCAGAGAAAAATTTACAAAAATGTTAGAAGAAAGAATAAGCGTTTTCGCTGACCCAAACGAAGCTTTACCTTACAACACAAATATCATAGCCACAATCCGAACAGAAGACGAGAACCCGATCTACTCTAGGCACTATCCATACCCGTTGGGGGTTTCAGACTTTGTCAATAGCGAGACTAGTGACATGTTGAGGGATAATATTATCAGACCATCAGTATCCCCTTATAATAATCCCTTGTGGGTAGTTGACAAAAAAGGAGTAGACGAACAAGGAAATAGGAAAAAACGCCTTGTTATCGACTTCAGGAAATTAAATTCTAAAACAATCGATGATAAATACCCTATACCCAATATCACTGCAATTCTTTCAAACCTCGGACAAGCCAAATACTTCACAACTCTTGATTTGAAGTCAGGATTTCATCAAATCCTTCTCGCGGAAAAAGATAGGGGAAAAACCGCATTTTCTGTAGGAAATGGGAAGTACGAATTCTGTAGACTTCCCTTCGGTTTAAAAAACGCCCCTGGAATCTTTCAGCAGGCAATTGATGACGTCCTTCGCGAACAGATTGGCAAATCGTGCTATGTTTATGTAGATGACGTGATTATATTCTCTGAGAATATGGAAAACCACATCTACCACATTGTTGGGTATTAGACAAACTGTATAACGCTAACATGAGGGTATCACGAGAAAAGTCCCACTTCTTCAAGGAAAAAGTCGAGTATCTTGGATTCGTGGTTTCCCGGGGCGGTATTACAACCAATCCCACTAAAGTAGAAGCATTTGGTAAATTCGAACAGCCTACCAACCTGTTCCAAATAAGATCATTCCTCGGCTTAGCAGGCTACTATAGGTGTTTTATAAAAGACTTTGCATCTATAGCTAGACCATTAACTGACATACTTAAGGGTGATAATGGTAAAGCAAAAGCTGGACAGTCAAAGATTGTCTTTCAAAAAATTGAAAAATATCAGCCTCAGAGGACGTAATGCTTCTATACCCTGATTACCAAAAACCATTTGACTTGACCACAGATGCTTCGTCTTCTGGTTTAGGTGCTGTTTTGTCACAAGAAAAAAAACCAATTACGATGATATCAAGAACCTTAAGAGACAACGAATTGAATTTCGAGACAAATGAACGTGAGCTACTTGCGATAGTGTGGGCTTTAAAAACCTTTCGAAACTATCTGTACGGCGTGAAGAGTTTAAATATATTTACTGACCATCAGCCACTTACATTTGCCGTTTCCGACAAGAACACAAACGCGAAAATCAAAAGGTGGAAAGCGTTTATTGATGAGCATAATGCCCAAATTTTTTTAAACCGAGAAAAGAAAACTTCGTTGCCGATGCTCTTTCAAGACAAAATATTTATGCTTTAGAGGAGAACATTCCATCGGATCTAGCCACTATTCACAGCGAACAGTCTTTGACCTATACTATCGAATCCACAGAAAAGCCAATCAATTGCTTTCGAAACCAAATAATTATCGAAGAAGGCGTTACGGCTTCCCAGAAAATCATTATAATGTTCGGGAAAAAGACAAGAAATGTCATATACTTTTCAGACAGGGATACCTTAATAGAGAAAGTATGTGATGCAGTAAAAAAGGACGTAGTAAACGCTATTAAGTGCGATTTGCCAACTTTGGCATTCATCCAAAACAAAATAGTTGAAACCTTCCTTTCCACCAAATTTTGGTATGCCAATAAATTGGTTATTGATGTCCACGATAAAAACGAACAGAATGAAATCATAGTTACAGAACACAATAGAGCTAAAAGAGCGGCCCAAGAAAATATAAAGCAGATCCTTCAAGATTATTTTTTTCCTAAAATGACCCACTTGACTAATGAAATTGTCGCAAACTGTAAAATTTGTAATAAGGCAAAATATGACCGACACCCACAAAAACAATACATCGGCAAAACCCCCATTCCCAACTACGTTGGAGAAATACTTCATATCGATATATTTTCCACAGACAAAAAATATTTTCTAACTTGCGTTGATATTCTCTAAATTCGCCATTGTCCAACCCATAGCCTCTAGGACAATAATTGATATTGAACCCCAAGTATTGCAACTCATGAACTTCTATCCCCACACCAAAATTATATATTGCGACAACGAACCATCACTAAATTCGGGATCAATAAAGTCCCTTCTAAAAAATCATTTTCATATTGAAATTGTAAATTCTCCCCCACTGCACAGTACCTCAAATGGACAGATAGAAAGATTTCACAGCATTCTAGCAGAAATTGCCAGATGCCTGAAACTGGAAAAGAAATTAAACGATACAGTTGACCTTATTCAAGCAACAATAGAATACAATAAGACAATACATTCGGTCATCAATAAGAAACCAATAGAAATAATTCATACATCCCCGCCAGAATTTGAAGCAGAAATAAGAAGTCGAATCGTTAAATCACAAGAGCAACTCCTTCAGAGACAAAACATAGATAGGAGAGATAGGACCTTTCAGGTAGGCGATAAGATACTGATAAAATTAAACAAGAGACTTGGCAACAAGTTGACACCCTTGTTTGAGAAAGTCACGGTTGAAGCCGACTTGAGGACAACGGTTCTTGTCAAGGGGAGGGAGGTACATAAGGATAATATTAGAAAAAACAATACATCCTTCTAGTACTCATTCTCTTTATTCTTAATAGGGTTTGGATACTATACCTTCTACTATTAGGACCAATGACAACTGGAAAGATAACAAACTACTCGAACTCAAAATACATTCCAATACTGGACGGGAAAGCTATTATTTGGAAAGATTATTAAATCCTCAGACACTCAACTTATCTGTCAATGTACTCGGAAATTACCGATGAGACAACGGCATTAATGGTTCATTTCCCTTTATCTCATATGAGATTAATTCTTGAGTCCGACGTACATCATATAAGAAATCTATTGGAAACAGTTAACATTCATCATAGACAAACTAGGAGCATTAATATACTAGGAACAACTCTAAAGATAATAGCAGGAACACCAGACTTTAATGATTTCGAAGAACTTAAACTCCAGCAAAAAGAATTAGCTAATTCAATAAACAGGTAGGCTTCAATAAATTCAAAAGTCTAGGAGAAAATAAATAAATTAACAAAAGAGAAACAGATTGAGACAGGCGAACTTTACCGAACTTTGCTCAATAGAAATAGAATTATGATTTCGAAACTTGAGACTCTAATGTTGTCAATTACACTTGCAAAGATACAAATAGTGAACCCGGTAATTTTTGATTCAGAGGATTTAAAGAAAATTGTAAATGAACACTCTGCAGGGCTAACTATAACTGATTTAATTAAAATATCTTATGTTAACGTAATATTAGATAATAATTTTTTACATATTATTATTAAATACCCTAATCCTAGTTTAGTTTGTAAAAAAATAACCATGTTTCCAGTTCAACACAACGGATCAATATTACACTTCGAAGAAAATAATAACGTCGCAGATTGCGGTAATAAAATAATACCAATCATAAATTGCACCACTACGCTTACCTCCACATTCTGCAAGCAACTAAATTCGAGAACCTGTGCCCAGCAGCTACACTCAGGAGGCATAGCACACTGTGACACCTGTCCCAGTAACTTACAACCACTGGAGATAATCGATGATTAATTGATTATTATCATTAATGAGGACACAGCCGTAATCCAAACAGAGAACGGCACCAACACAACAATCCACGGAACTTACTTGTTGACGTTCGATGAGGAAATACAAATAAATGGGTCTCTCTACAGAAACATTAAAAATATCGTCAAAAGACACCCAGGCTCAGCAACGTCAACCACACTAAATATTACTGGTCATAAGAAAATTCTGAGCATGCCATACCTTCAAAGATTGAACTTTGAAAACCTTCATCATATTGGCAGCATCGAGAGGAACATGAAATTATGGCCTATAATAATGACCACCTTATTTGTCACCATCCTAGCCGCTATATTCGTCTGTTATAAAACCTTCCAAAAATGGAGAAACGACAGAAAGCAAGCATCGCTACGTATTGTCATTGACACCCTGAGGAAAACCGGGGACGGCCGTCGAACTAGCGAGGGAGGAATTAACACATCCGGCCTGACATAAGTCATCGGCCTAAATTCGGCATGGGCAGCAAACCTGCAACTATATTTCTGCTTGCCATGCAATCGCTTCTCCGCTGACAACGCTCCACGCGCGGACGTCGTGACGTCTGAACTTGATCTATGTAGCATAACTGCTGACACAGCGATTATAGGTCAGGGCTAGCTTAGCATAAGAACATTTTGTACTTTTAGTTTTTAGTCTTTTACGAACAATAAACAGAATCAGTCGATCCAAAATAATTATCTTATACTTAGTGACATCGCACAAGTAAAGAACAATATTAACTTATATTACTTGCTAAAAGACTTATTTACTTTTAATTTTTAATCATTATTCATTTAAAAAAAATTTGTTTTCTTAATTTAGAATCATCAAAATATTTAATTTATTTTTTACTCGACAATTATTGACTACTTTTTTTATAAGATAAATTTTTAGACGGGGCGTTAATGTAATAAAATTTTCCACTTAACGTCATATTTGTACATAATTTTTTATGATCGTTGGTAAAAAAATTCAACCTGCTATCTCCACTGCAAGTATTTTTGGCCGATGTCCCATGCAAGTCGAACCACTGTGCATTGGTCATAGCAGTTTTTCCATTCCTCTTGAGACACCTCAAAAACACGGTTTTTGAACTCTTCAACTGATTCTTTGGCGCTCGTAAATCTTTTGACCACTCAGTATTTTTTTATGCAAGGGAATAAAATGAAATAATTAGGTGCCAAGTCAGGATGGACTGTAGGGTAGATGAGTCATAAATTCGATGTTTTGACTGCTTAAAAATTCACCTGTTTGCCAAGATGTATGAGCTCGCATTGTCATGATGAAGAATGATTCGTCTTCGTTGGTGTACCACTCAGAATTTACAATCCTACGTTGCTCTAGCGGAACAGTGGTCACATGACTCCATAAACTGTATATATTCCTGATCAGGACGATAAGCTGAATCGATAATATATATATATATATATATATATATATATATATATATATATATATATATATATATATATATATATATATATATATATATATATATATATATATATATATATATATATATATATATATATATATATATATATATATATATATATATATATATATATATATATATATATATATATATATATATATATATATATATATATATATATATATATATATATATATATAATCGATTCAGCTTATCGACCTGATCAGGAATATATACAGTTTATGGGGTCTGCCACGCCTCCTTCTTCCTGCTACATACATTTTAACAAAACCATTAATTTTTAATTGGTTCAGGTTATAATAATAATCGAGGATGGTAATGTACCCTTGGTGAGAACGTCAATTCTCTTTAAAACAAAGACGGGACACCTAGTTCACTTCTCCAACCGAGGTACTCTTTTGCAGACATTGCAAGACGATGTCAAGGCGGATGTAGTTCCCTTCAACTACTTTTAGATACTGTAAAAGTCTAATTAGTGGCATAATCGACCGTACCGAACGAAGGGAAATTACAACGGAATATAACCGAACAACAAATTTTTCGGAATTGTTTTTTTTTTTTTTTAAACTGGGTGTTTGGCTCACTAAGTTCCAAAGCCATAAAATCAACTATAAACACAAAATTTTGCATTGAGGTTATGAACTCACCACCTCTATACAGTACTTCACACGGACAAGTTGAGAGGTTCTACATCAATTTTTGAGACATAGGACGCGAAAAAAAATAGACAAACAGTTAACCGACACCGTAGACATGATTCTCTTACCCACACTGAAATATAACAGAACCATTCACTCTGTCATCGACGGAAAAACCGATTAAAGTCATTCATTCGAGACCAATTAAGCTAGCACATACCAATAATGGATTGAGATGTAACGACTTGGGAATACTACGGATATCTAGGACATATGACCAACATGACATCGTACGAGACATACACCGACGAGACATGAGAAACATGATTCTGACAGACATCAACCATTGAGAAACTCTAATAACTACTCTCAGTATGCAGTAGTAGACATGCACGTAGTATTATTAGGAAGTGCATTAAAAATAATAGCGGGTGATTGCGGGTACCCTGAGCTTGAGAACTTTTTTCTCAGTAAAAATAACACAGGGACAGATTTAAATAAACTAAGATTTTCAAACACGACGCAACGAAATAACAAGATCTTTAAACATGATTCAGAAAACAGATAATGTGGAAACAGACAATTTGCTTGAAATCACTTTAGCAAAAAATAGAATGATTATAACGAGCTTAGAGGGTTTGATATTCACAGTAACATTACTAAAATAAATTTGAACACTTCACGAAAACTAGCATTACAGATATTTTAAGAGTTTCCTATATAAAAGCTTTCAAAATTCCGACTTACTACACTTTCTGACTTAATATCCTAAGCGTAAGTCATTATGTAAGAAAATAATTGTCTACAGACATCTAGACAGTAGCTTGTTTCTAGAACTGTCGCACACTGCGCCACTCGCCCTGGACATCTAGAGCCCATTACGATAATTAATGACAGCATCCCCCCAGCTGGGTTACCGGAAGTTTGCTGGCAACATTTGAAGACTACATCTCCCAAAACGGGACACGGTACGTCGACAATGTGGAGCCGTGCCGTAACCGGCAGTATCCGCCGTAACACAGATCAACGTGATTACACATTAGGGGTACTTGAGTCTACCATTTTTGCTTGATTTCAGCATTAAGAACATAGAACACATCAACAGTCTAAACGCCAAGGTGCTATCAAGACCTTTTCTAGGTATTTACGTTACTCATGATCTGCTACGGAATCATCCGAGGAGTCAGCCTCTGACTAAATTGGCAAGGTGCCACCCACATGGAAGTCCCCGGACGGCTTTAACTTATGCCCCGTAGGAGCTAACACGCGCATGGAAAATTATCTCTACCAGCATATTAGACAGGGTGCTGTCGTAACTAAGTTCTCATCGGAACTCGACACCCGCACCCGCATGTTAGCTGCCAGTGATGAACGCAATAACGTTAGTGAGACTCAAGCTGAGTGAAATAAAGTTATTGAACAACGAAGGGATTTCGTTACTTATATTCTGGCACTTGTTTTTTAGCTTATTCAAAATTCCATAAGTGTGGATTGAAAAATTATTCCTATTTATTGGAAAGAACACAATGTGTGAAAATAATCCTATTTTCATATCAATTCACCTTGACCAAAATATATCTAGCTTTTGTCTTGATTGTGGCCGTGAAACGTTCAAAACAAAAATCTCAAGTTGCCGGTATTCATAACACTGAAATTCTTCAGCGTCTCAGCTGGTGTTTATTTTAGCTAAGACTTTTCTTTCCATATTGAATTTGAGAACGTTGTCTCAAAGCTATTCTTGGTTCACTCACGCTTTTTGAAACGATACCAAGTCTTTTTGGAAAGCCCATGGTTTGCGACCGAAAAGTTTCCCTTAAATTCATAGAAATCTCCAAAACTCATTCCTGTTAATTTGACACATTTACTTTGACGCTAGACTCAATTGAAACAATTGGAGAGCGAACGCCCGCGGTTACAGTGGTCCAAAGTTATATGTAGCGGGTGATTCTCCCAGTAACCAACGGAAAGCTCAAACTATCGTATTCAATTTAGAAAGCAATATCATATTCTTTTGAGCACCAGTTCCATCCTGTTTCGCAAGTAGTATTATTACAAAAAATTGTGGTACGACAAAAACATTATTCACATCAAGACCTATTGTACAATTGTCAATCACACTATTACATTTATGTTCCATCGCTGATCATTTTTATGCCGTGAACCCAAATGGGAATTCAGGGTATAATGACCTTGTGAAAATCTATGTAACAGTGGAAGGCGTGTCTGACCCCATAAAGTATATTTATTGTTGATCAGGATGATGACAAAAGCTAGAGATCTGTAATTGTAATGTATACACGAGTATATCTTACGCAGTACGAGTTTATCATTTTTTTATCGAAAACTAATCCCATTTTATTTTAAAGATAAAAATAGAATAATTTGAGTTCATTTTTATTCCGTTAAAGCTAGAGATTTCAGATTTACAATGCATATCCGTTTGATAAAAGCGGAGATATTGTAATTTATCCTTGGATGAAATTGCGCAAATTGATTTTTAAAATCTGCAATTTAAGCACAACAATCAACTAATTGCACAAAAAAAAAAAAAACAAATAAAACAATTAAAAAAAAACAATGAGTCTTAACCAAAATTCGTACCCAGCGACAACGCGAGCAAGACGACCAAAGAGAACACTACAACAAAAACTACACCGGTGTCGGCTGCCCACTCTACAAAACAAACTTCAATCAACATAAATGCCAATTCGGCCATGCAGACTGGTATGGATATATACATATATAAGTTAACTGTGAGCTCCCAGCGACCCCAAAATGGAAAGAGTATTCTCACAATGTTGGGGTCGCAGCGACTGAATCAGCAGTTACGTCAGTCAGCAAGAATGTCCAAAACTCGGGTGTCAAGTGCGGCTACGCCACCGATCAGCGGAGTAAAGTCAGCGCCCCGCAACATTCTTGCATAACATCCGCCGAGTAACATAACACTCTGCACGAGGCGCTAACGTTGCACTTTGCCGGTGCGGCTGCCAACAACAGCGGCGGCAGCGACACCGCGGCCAGCAACAATGTGGCTAACGACAGCGACAGCGCTGCCGACGGCAGCGGCGGCGTCGCCAATGACCATAGCTTAGTGATTAAGAATTTATGCTTGGTAGATTCAGTTTTTGTAATCATTCATATTGAACGGCGGACGCCTTTAATAAATATACTTTGCAAATCTCACCAGTACTCGTGGTCTTAATCAATTCGAAACGAGTGACTACATATAAAACATAATTGGCGCCCAACTACGGATCTCCGATCACCCAAGTGGCAAACTGTTCTCGCGTCGCGAAACCGGCAGTTATAAAAAATAAAAAAAAAAAAAACAAAACAAAACTAAAAGAAATTGCAAGTGAAGTGCAAAGAAACAGCGGCTGGCTGTCTAAAAACTAACAAAAAAAAAAAAAACAACAAGAACCAAGTTCACCAGATCCGCAGGAGCTCTCTGGGCAGCGGCGAAGGTTAAAAAATAACAAATCCAAGTTCACCAGATCCGCAGGAGCTCTCTGGGCAGCGGTGACGAAAAACATAAGGAGGATCCCAAGGAAAGGAACAAATCTGAGGACAACTACCAGGACGGACAAAAATAGTATCATGTAAGTGAGTCTCTTCTATGGAAAGACCAAAAGATCAGATTAAAACAAAAAAGAGAGAGAAAAGATAGATAAAATTAAACGAATTGCGTGTGTAAAGTTTGTTTTTTGTCTCCGCTCGCGTTGCATGTTAATTGTGTCTCTACTCGCGTTATGCCCCGTGGCGACTAACAGTGTGTTAACTTATGAGTTATAGAAGAAATAGTAACGACAGTGTACTTTCCGGTCTGCTCCAAAAATTTGGTCGAGCGCAGGCTATTAGTACAGACATGGACGAGGACCAGTTACGAGCACTTATCCAGACTGCTTTATCAGTCCAGGCAGCAGAATATGTTATGAGAGAGGCAGACCTCAAAACCGAATTCCAACGGCAAATTGACGAACTGTCAGGGCGTATAAGTAGAGCAACTATTTCTGTACCAGTGATAAAGGTGTACGAAGACGCACAAATCATCCCGGGTATTCGCTGTGATGAGCCTTTAGACGCGATGAAAAGTTTGCCGGAATTCACCGGCTCCCTAGACGCCTATGTCGCTTGGCGACAAGCAGCGCACAATTCATACAAGATATTCAAAAACTATGACAGGAGCTCACGACACTACCAAGCCATGGTCATTCTAAGGAATAAGATAAGGGGCTCGGCCGATGCCGTTCTCGCGTCATTCAATACAGCACTCAACTTCGAGGCTATCATCGCGCGACTTGATTTTACCTACGCTGATAAGAAACCCATTCACATTATAGAGCAGGAAATGGGTACCCTTAGACAGGGCAGCATGTCCACTCTAGAGTACTACGATGAGGTCGAGAAAAAGCTCACCTTACTAACTAACAAAACGAACATGACGTACGACCATAATCTGGCCAGGGGGATGTGCGAGAAGTTTAGAGGCGATGCCTTAAGAGTCTTTATCTCCGGACTAAGAAGCAACTTGACGGACGTGTTGTTTGCAGCGCACCCGCCTGATTTGCCAGCCGCTTTGGCTTTGGCTCAGGAGGTGGAGGCAAACCACGATCGGTACAACTTTGCCACAAACTTCGCCAGACGATTAGAAGAAGGGTCTAATAAAGGCGAAATGAGGAATCAAAGTCGTCAGAATCCCAACCAGCAAGAGCAGAGACCTAACGCTCAAGCTGGACAAGGGAAGAGCCCCGCCTTTAAGAAGCAAAGAGGTCAGAGAAACGCTGAGGCTGCTCAGGTTGCGGCCACTACTAATAATAACAGATCAAAACCAATGGACGTTGATCCATCAATGTCAAAATATAGGCAGCAGACCGCCTATCAGAAATCTCAGGAGTCCGCAAGAGTTAACCCACAACAGGGACAGACGAACAAGCGATCGAATACGTCCGATCGTATGACGGGCCAGAGACGCCAGAGGATAGATCACATCTCTACCAATGGTGCAGACAAGGAAGGATCATATAACGTGGTGGCTAGCAAAGAAGTCGAGGAAATAGATACTGACAGCGAGTGTGAGGGCGACAGCCTCAACTTTCTAGATAGCGGCCTGAATTTTTTAGGGCGAAGTCCCTGCTGCCGTACTTACGGCGACGAATAGCAGGGAGAAACGTTAGGTTGTTAATTGACACGGGTGCATCAAAAAATTACATCAAGCCGCTAACGCAGCTGGATGGTGTAGTCCCGGTCGAGACGAAGTTTGTCGTGCAGTCTATTCACGGCTCCAACAACATTTCCAAAAAGTGCGCGTTGCCAATGTTTGGACAGACAGCGATTTTTTTTATACTAGACAACCTTTCTACATTTGACGGGATAATAGGCCTTGACCTATTAAAGCAGGTCAACGCCGTGATTTCCATGATTTCTCGAACGCTGAAAGATAGTGAGGCGAATTACGCTACTAACGAGCGTGAGTTACTAGCTATCGTGTGGGCCTTGGCCAAGCTTCGGCACTATCTTTATGGGGTCAAAGACATAAACATTTTCACAGTTCACCAGCCACTTACGTTCGCGGTGTCTGAAGGAAACCCAAACGCAAAAATCAAACGTTGGAAAGCACGCATTGATGAGACAGGGGTGAACCTGTTCTACAAACCCGGTAAGGAGAATCACGTAGCTGACGCCTTTTCGCGGCAAAACGTGAACGCACTCGAGAGTGCTGAACCAGAGTCAGATGCCGCTACAATGCATAGCGAAACATCACTGACCTACACCATCGAGACTACTGAAAAGCCGGTGAATTGCTTCAGAAACCAGATCATCTTGGAAGAGTCTCAGTTCCCTCTGAACAGAAATTATATCATGTTTGGCGAAAAAACGCGCCATGTGATAAAATTCACTGATAGGACCACCTTGATTGATGTAGTAAAACCGATAGTTAACCCAAACGTAGTGAACGCAATCCATTGCGAGCTTCCAATCCTAGCAAGATTGCAAGACAAACTTGTTAGAAGCTTCCCAACCACAAAATTTTGGCATTGCAAGCACCTTGTCACAGATGTTCTGGATAGCGGAGAGAGAAGGGAAATCCTCACCACCGAACACAATCGTGCCCACAGGGCTGCACAAGAAAACATAAAACAGATCATGACCGACTATTATTTTCCCAAAATGACAAAGTTAGCAAACGAAGTAGTCCTAAACTGCAAGGTGTGCTCAAAAGCGAAATATGACAGACACCCGAAGAAGCAAGAGCTCGGACGAACGCCGATCCCTTCACGAGCTGGAGAAATGCTTCACGTTGACATATTCTCCACAGACCGCAAACTGTTTCTGACTTGCATCGACAAATACTTTAAGTTTGCTATAGTTCACCATATAGTGTCGCGTACTATAGAGGAATTGATACCCCCGTTACTATCGATATTGAACGTTTTTCCCCAGACCAAACAGATATACTGTGACAATGAGCCATCGCTTAAGTCGGAAACGATTACGTCCCTGCTGCTAAACAACTTTGACGTTAACTTAGCAAATGCCCCGCCCCTACACAGCACGTCGAACGGGCAAGTCGAGCGTTTTCACAGTACACCTATAAAGATAGCCAGATGTCTGAAGCTACAAAGAGGGATAAACAGTACAGTCGAACTCATACTACAGGCCGCAATTGAGTATAACAGGTCAATACATTCCGTTACTCAGAAGAGACCAATAGACGCCTTGTACGATGCCTCGAAAGAGACCCAACATAAGGTTACGAAGAGGATAGAGGGAGCACAGCAAGTACAGAATGCCAGACTTAACCAAGACAGGCAGAATAGGGCGAAGAGGTTCTGGTCAAAACAAACCGGAGACTAGGCAACAAACTCACGCCCTTATGTATAGAAGAAAAGATTGAAGCGGACTTGGGGACCACAGTCCTCATTAAGGGGAGGGTAGTCCACAAGGACAACCTTCGCTGAGTTAATAGGTTTAGCTTGTAGGATTAAGGAATATTTGACAAGTAAGAACTAACGATTTGCTTCACATTTCAGGTTGTACGGGACGATATTAACATTACTAGTGACTGTGACGGCACGAATGACAGACTACTCACACTCTGACTACATTCCTATCTCGGACGGAACTGTACTAGTTTGGGACGGTAACGACTTTTTAAGACATACGACTAACCTTTCCGAATTCACGCAAATGATTGACGAGACCGCTAAATTAACGGACATGTTTCCGCAATCCCACATGCGGAAGCTTTTGGAGGTAGACACCGAACACGTACGAGACCTGTTGTCCGCTCTTGAGGTGCTTAAAGTCGTTGCGGGCACCCCCGACGCAAATGACCTAGAGAACATTAGAATGACGGAGGCACAGCTGGTTAGTTCCAACAATAGGCAGATAGAAATTAATTCTAAAACCCAGATACAAATAAACATGCTAACCGACACAGTAAATAAAATTCTTAAGATTGCTAAAAATAAACAAACAGACACCTCGCATTTATACGAGACTTTGCTCACAAGAAACAGAATTCTCATTAATGAAATCGGTAATCTCATGTTAACGATTACCCTAGCAAAATCCAATATCATTAATCCGAACATTTTAGACCACGCTGATCTTAAGTCTATTCTTATGAACGAATTCACAGGGACGACCATAACTGATTTGTTAGAAGTATCTAGTATTAAGATTTTACAATCAACGAATGTAGCTAAGATTATTATAAAATACCCTAGAATAAGTCAGCTATGCAAAAAAATCACCATATTCCCCGTCGCACACAATAACACGATCCTTCAGCTGTCAGATAACGTAGTAGCGGAATGCGGAAAGCAGATTCTGGCACTCACAAACTGCAAGCCAACGACCACGACAGTATTCTGCGAGCGGGCACTCAGCGAAACTTGCGCCCAAGGTTTGCACTCTGGAGGCACGGCGCATTGTGTGACTCAGCCCAGCCATCTGGACCCCATCACCGTGGTCGACGATGGAGTCATCATCATAAACGACCGTCCAGCTATTGTCGATGATAAAACCGAGATCATCTCATCTGGAACTCAACTAGTTACATTCGACACCTACGCGCTGATCAACGGAACCCGATACGTGAACCGCAACAACGTCCAAGAAAAATTCCCGGGAGTTGCAGCGTCACCCTTATTGAATATCACAGGTCATAGTGACATACTAAGCCTTCCATACCTCCACCGTTTAAATGAGGAAAATCTAAGCTACATCAGAGAGATTAGAGACGATGCTACGTCCGGCACTAGATCCATGTTGGTGTTTGGCATGGGCGTCATAACCTGCTCAATAATTTGCGGGAGCATTGCCCTCTATCAGTACGTCAAGAAAAGGCGAGCTTCCCGACGTTTTGGACAAATGATCGAGCAGGTGCAGAAGGCTTATAGCGTGACCAGGGACGGTCAGTCTTTGGAGGGGGGAGTAGTTAACTGTGAGCTCCCAGCGACCCCAAAATGGAAAGAGTATTCTCACAATGTTGGGGTCGCAGCGACTGAATCAGCAGTTACGTCAGTCAGCAAGAATGTCCAAAACTCGGGTGTCAAGTGCGGCTACGCCACCGATCAGCGGAGTAAAGTCAGCGCCCCGCAACATTCTTGCATAACATCCGCCGAGTAACATAACACTCTGCACGAGGCGCTAACGTTGCACTTTGCCGGTGCGGCTGCCAACAACAGCGGCGGCAGCGACACCGCGGCCAGCAACAATGTGGCTAACGACAGCGACAGCGCTGCCGACGGCAGCGGCGGCGTCGCTAATGAACATAGCTTAGTGATTAAGAATTTATGCTTGGTAGATTCAGTTTTTGTAATCATTGTGTGACTACATATAAAACATAATTTATACATCCAAATTTAAAAATTTTCAACACGCTTTCAAGTGAAGTACCAAACGATACCAATAGGCTTGACAATTTGGAAAACAACATTGAGTATCTGCCCCACGAATCTACTGGAGGTAACAAGAACAACCCAAAAAAACCCTAATTTTTATACGCGAGCAACACTCCAGTGCCATTGTTAACAAAGTTATAGAGCTCATAGATCAGGACAATTTCAACATAATTCTCTTCAGGGGGTTACATTCACGAAATCATAGTTCAGACAAAGTTAGAAGGTAATTATAAGGTTATAAAAAATTATCTTAACGAAAAAATTAACTTTTACACGTAACAACTTAAAAGCTCCAAGGGTCTGCAAGTCGTACTTAAAGGCATGGAGGATGATGTAACATCAGAAGAAATAAAACAAGTAAGAAAACTTTAGTTGGAGTGCCCGACTAGGAGATACCCTGAGCCTCGAAGGATCTGCGTTTTTAAATATGCGTTGTTATATATTTATAAACACAGAAAAAAAGCTTTTAAATATTTTTGACTAAAAAACCGGTTTCCGTAGAATTCTGAGTGGACCTTCATAATCAAATATTTATAAAAAAACAGAGAAACAAACAAATTTTAAAGCGTTACCGAGTTTCGAACCAACAGCGCTATTCATTCAATTTTTCGATTATTTTTGTCGATTTAAAAATAGTTAAAGTCTAGTTCTTCTAGGTTCTGAGATCGACACGTTCTTACATAAGAACAGCCGAACAGGACTAAATCGACTCAGCTCGTAGCCCTGATCAAGAATATATATACTTTATGGGGTCTGCGACGTCCCCTTCGGCCTGTTACACACATTTAAAAAAAAAAAAATATATACCCTGATTTCCCATTTTCAATGGGTTCAGGATATAACAAAAGCCACAGGAGAAAGGATTTAGCACAAAAACAGTCTTTAACATCATAAACAATAATATAAAAACTTCAATTTTTACTGCATCGCAGAATCGCAGTCGAAGAAACGCATAACTGAAACGGTTCGTTACAATGTACAAACTGCTAAAAATACGGCCATACATGGTCTAGTAGTAGTTTGTGGTAAGCAAGCTGCCCAATTTATAAAGAACTTAAGAGACGCATCCATCAGCTACTGCCTTCAAAGCATTAAAAAAAAACCCAGACGTTTTCATTTCGGCTGCAGCCAGGTCCTCTATTGGTCCCGCAACCGCAACCAAAAACCTGACATACACAAGCACTCTTAGATCAAGACTGATGACTACTGCCTCTAATAGTCCATATTTACAAGCAAAACACGTAGGTCTAAGTGTGGCACAAGACAACAAGCCATCAGTGCAGCAACAAAGCAATCTTGAAGCAGTTACTTATGCATTGCAGCAGAGCATGACATATCTCATCTCCACCATACAAAATTTAATGCGTTATAATTCTTTTGATATAAATGCTCATATCACAACAATCCAAGTAATCATGGCGACGCTATGAATATCAAAATTATTTCGTGTTATCTGATAAACGCTGTCTGTCTGCATGTGTCCTAATAATCTACTCCGACAAACAAAATCCGTATATCCTACAACTACCGGGTCTGGTTGACTTTCAAAACTACAGTTGAACCAGATGAATCATCCATTACAGTTGTAGCTGACATCAAATCTACAAATTGAACAGGTCGTTCTCGAAAATCGGCGCTTACAACAAAAAAGGCAATCCTACAGATCGCCATCAGGAAAGCAAAGCTAAAAGACGTCACACCTATATTGAGCAGTTAGCACACATTCAGTACGAACACTCACTGTGTCCCATGACGATTTTGCGTTATCAATTGACGCATATCATCGGTTCAATGTTGGAGCACAGTTTTCACGAAATTAATTCTATAATGATACACGACCACGGTATAGTGGTATGTTTCAACATTAAAAATCAAAGGACCTTGACCAATGCACTTCTGTCTCGATAATCCAAATCCAAAAACGCAATAAATCATCGAACGAAAATTTTTACGATGAATATGTCAACATACTCAAAAAAATACCATATAAAGCTTCATATATTTAATTATATAATAAAGAAGTAGAGAAGTTCTTTTCGGCGGTGCCCGACTAGAAGATCACTTCAAACCCGTCCGATCTTCGCTTTTAAATATACTATATATCTCATAAGCTAGAAATAAAAAAAAAATGCTATCACCACTGAAATCCGAACCCTTGACTTCTCAGCAACACACTTCGCATCTACTAACATCGCAACTTGAGTGAACTCTTAGCCAAAGTAGCAGCTGATTATTCAAGCACAATTCAATCGCAATTGCGATATTTAGAATAGGCAAGAATGCACGCGTTGGCGTTGCTTGCCACGTGGTTTTCTCCATTGGCCAAAGGTTTTGTTTAATAACTTCAGTGATAACGAGCCTTCGATTTATCCCAAGTTCAAGCCAATAGTCAATTAAGATTTACAGTTTGAACTTGTATATGTTCCATGCCTGCTTGAGGTACCCCTGCTATATGCAAGGAGTTGCCTCCTAACCGCACACCCATACATAGTATATTATATTTTTGTTGATGCCATCTGATGATTCTGCATCCTTTCTGAGTTGCCTATGGTCGTTAATAGGCGTCCCAGATATCCTCCTTCGATTTTCCCACGATGTCCTTTCCAGCTTAAGTTCTTGAGATCGATGTCCTTTGCTATAGGGCTCCTTAAATATCCCTCGATTTGCTTTTAGGCTGACCACTGTACTAGCTTTTGGCACCAGACGCAGGACTGGCTTCGCGCTGTAATGGAGCATACTCGGCTCTGACGCCAGCCCATTGTTAAATCTGTAAGAGCGAAAGAGATAAGGGCCGCTCCTACAGTAGTCGCGTTTCCGTGTGAAGCAACATACACATGCACGTATATGCAGATAAACACATCACATGCATGTACTTATACACATTAATACGTGCATACATATATCGCTCTTCACACTGTGTTACTATTCAGATTTCAATAAAAAATTATCTACATATTCTTTGAATACTTCAATTTTGTAAAAATACAAAAACTTTCACATATTGGCTAAATGTGCCTGAACTAAACTTCAATGAAAAAAATTTGGCCGGTTACCAAAATATAACAAAAATAAAAACTGTATAAAATACACATAAATTAAATGACAAATTTAGAGACTCTTGCTCCAAAGACAGATTAGCGATAGGGTTTTTAATCAAACTTTTTAAACAAACTCACAGACTCAAAAAAGTCATGTATCTAGCTCTTATGAGTTTTGAGATCGACGCGTTCCCACATACGGACAGACAGACACACAGACAGACGAACAGGGCTTGATCGAGTCAACTCATAGCCTATTAAAGAATATATATATATATATATTTTATGAGGTCTGCCGTGCCTCCTTCTACCTGTTACATGCACATTAATGGTCATTCTTCGCTTATCAACCTCCGAAGTGATCCGGGAGATAACCGGGGAGACGAAACTGAGTACCGTATATGGTCCCCTATATCGCGGGGCCAGCTTCGCTGCGAATCTGTCCGCGGCATTGGACAAATGGCGTTATTTTGGCCAACCATTGTCTCTTATGGCCGGCTTCCACTGCCGGCGCCTTAGGTTTTAGTGCAACGCCTGATCCTGGGCAACTTTTTCCAAACTACATCTTACGATCTGGAACACGTATGCCCGCACATCGTGATACATACCCGGCCACTTGTATTCCGCTGAAACACACAGCGAGCGCGCATAAGCAAAAGTGTTGAAATATCTTGCCTAACAGCGCGAACACGGTACTCTGCACTAGCCGCTTACTTTGCACTTCTACATTACAGTAACTTGGAGTTGACGATCGCAGCGACAGCGCGACCGGCTAGCATAAGATAATATAGACGTTAAGAATTGAATCTTTGTAAATTCAGATCTTAAGATTATTTAATACGCAGAGCATCGCTCAATAAAAGATCGAACGTATCTCGCTTTCCTATTAACGTAATTTATTCATTTTATAAAAACCAAAACCATCCGAAATGTGTGTATGAAGCTTATTTAGTTATTTTTTTAGTTTTGCTACTTAAATTATAAATATTATCTGAGCTTATTTACAATGGAGCTATGAACGAACATAAGTAAATTCCGGAAATTTAGTATGTTATCATAAAGTATAATAAGTATAATAAAAATCTGAGCAATTTGCATGAGCATGGTAAACGCTTTCAGCAGTTTGGTATACTCTTCGCTCGAAAAGGAAGAAATACGATCTCTGGGTGAACAAATTTGAATTTTTGTGAGCTGCTGCTGCTGCTTGTGCATACATACATATATATATGTACATACATATATATTTGTGAGAGCAGAGAGAGAGAGAGAGAGAGAGAAAGCAAGGACAAATAGCATACAGTCGTTCTCCGTATGAGAATTTGACCATTTCGGTTGAACGCTCGTAGCGCACTGACTATGCCGGACAATATTTTCACTGCCTGAAGCGATAAGCGACCGATAAGAGCAAATACGAAGTTGATTGGTTCGCCATACGGCTTCACTATGCGCTGAAAACGCTTGTTCTACTTGTCTAGTCTGTGTGTTGTATGGTTAATCACTAGTTATCGGGAATGAGTGTATCAAGATATATTTACAACGGGTTTTTAAGTTAAACTGAAGAAACGAAGGATAATTAATGAGTTTTATCGATAAGAAAATGAGCCAGTAATGCATACATACACACAAGTAAATTTTTTAAAATTTCAGGTCTCTAGCCTTTATAGTTTACGAGATCGCTGCATTGTTATGGACGAACAGACACTCCGATCGAAAAGTACCCAGATATTGTGAATAAAACGCAAATTTTTTAATCTTCTTCAATATTTATTGGATCTCTTTCAAAATATGCTCATTTCTGAGCGATACATATATGACATCACCTCCAGCCTCAGCTCACGTTTCGATCATTGTCCTTTTGCTTTTGGAAACAGGAAAAACTCCCAGGGAGCCAAATCAGTCGAATACGATAGTTGGTCAATGGTCAATCGTTCACAATGATAGCTTGGTGACACGGCGCGTTATCATCGTGTAAATTCCATGATTTGTTGTCCCACAAATCTGGTCGTTTGAGACAGATTTTTTCGCAAAATTTCCATAAAATGGTGAAATAATCTTTAGAGACGAATTCATAGTGGACCAGACCTCGAATATAAAAAAAAAACGAATTTCTGGATCCTTTCCGGTCTGTATATATATACGCACGGAACCTTTAAATATGACCGAAACAAGTGAAATTCTATACTTCTTGGTAGTCAAGCTTCGCTTAAAAGAGAAAACAAAATGATCGATTGTTACATACTCCAAACTGATGTCTATATGTCTGTACATACTGATATGTCTATATGTCTGTACAGACTAATGTCTGTACGTCTGTACAGACTGACAAACAGGCGAACGGACATGGCCAAATCGATCCTATTGATTTTGTTATTCCTTCGACAACTCCTGCGATTTCTGTTGTTCTTTTTCAATTTAAATTTTTGAACTGATCTACATTAGATTTTAATAAATTTGTTTATTTACAAAATTTAAACGTTAGAATATTGTTGCTATTTCATCCTGCTTCTGTTATTGCCAATGTAATTTATTTTCCATTACTTCAATTAGAATTATTAAATCAGTGATTTTTTAATATAGAACTGTATCTGTCTACCTATTGCATCTATACAACTGTTTACTTGTTTACTTGGATATAGCATCATTCATTTTATTAAATTATCCATTTCCATAATACATTTTTTTATCTGTGGACAAATTTTGGATCAGCTTTTATAATCTCTTGGGTAGAGTACTTATTGGCTATTTTTGGTGAAAGTCCATAAGTAACAAATGAACCCTCTAGAGCACTTGTCAACTGTTGTATTTCTTGCGTATAAACGTTTGTTGCTCTTTTTTTCCTGTACGCCCATCCTGTTTCAATCATGTACTGATTCGACAGTTCGTTTCAAACTTTCAGTTACAGCTAATAGAGCTGTTTCGGGAATAGAACTGTGGAGTTCTGGTTCTAATTGTTTTCAAAAATCAATATTTGTTTGGGCCATATTTAAAGGTTCCATGCGTACAATAATAAGCGAATCCAAATATATTGTGCTGGTTAATTTCAAAAATAGTTGTGAGCCTATTCAAAATATCAAATAAGGATATAATGATTTTGTGGAAATGTATCTAACAGTTAGAAGGAGGTGTGACTGTGAGGGCTGGCTCGTGTAATAAATACACAGATCTAGTATATTTCGCATTTTATTTTATTTAAGAAAGGGCATACTGGTGCTTTGGCAAATTCACATAGGAGTCTCATTATCACTCTCTAAAAATTTAGTTTCTATTACTCAGTCGCTGCGTAAACATCGCCGTAAGCAGATGGCATGCTTTTGAGTGAGTGTGTGTGTGTGCATGTGTTAGTTACTATGTGTGAATCAATGAAGTAGAATGATTCTGTTCATGCAGGGTTCAGAGTATCTTCTTGTCGGTCAGTCCGACTAGAGCACTCTGTCTTGCTTTGTATGCACATATAAATAATAGATAAAATAAGCATTAATTTTTTATTCATGTATAATATATATATAGAAAAAATTTTGATGGTATGGAATATATATTTTTTTGTAGGGCAAAATAAAAAAAAATAAGTGTAAAGCTAATTTGGTTTTCATTCACTAACAAGCCCCATTTTCGCCGAGGGGTTTAAAAAATCATTATTAGCAAAGCTAAAGGCGACCCGAATAAACCGTTAGCCTGCCGCTCACTATGAATAAGAAGATGCTGAAGGACTTACTCCTAGATAACACGATTTTATAAAAAATCCAAAAATCCACAATGGGAGCCATAGACGATGATGAGGTTGAAGCAGACAAGGCTACGCTTTGATGTCAAAAACGTTAAGGTGGTACGACTTATTGCTTATAAGTTACTTGCGCGAAGACTATAGAGTAACTGCAGACAGCTACGACATTCTGAGGCTTAAAATACCTGAAAGCACCTTTCCAATGAAATATGCAGACAACGTGGTCGTCATCACCGCTATAAACACCGTAGAACGAAGACTATGCCACGTCACGATCCACACATAGACGTGGATTCACTTACGAGGTTTGGAACCTGATTGCAACCTTAGCCTTCGTTAACCTTCGCGTGATAAGGACTTTAGGGACAGTGAACTATCTAGACGCAAGACGATATAGTAAAGCTATTTTTGGGGACAGCGCAACACGGAAAACAGTGATAGCACAAGAATCTCTAAATACACTGACGGCAAATATAGACGGACCGACTTCATTAAACGTAAAATTTGAGTGGAAGTAGCAATCCTATTATATGGTAACGCCGTATGGGAGAAAACGAATGCAATTGATCAAAAAAACAAATACAGTACTTGGAGCTGGTGTGTCAGTAATAGGAACAATTATACCGGTCGATCTCCTTGCGCAAAAACACCACAAGATATGAGATCTCTGGCAAAATGGAGAATTTTCGGTTCAATCTATAGAAACCGCCGGTGAAGTCAAAATTGGGACTTTAATGGTGCTAAATGTGGTATAGCAAAGGTGCTTGGAAAAAAGTCTATGACTCCGCCAAAAATATATTGCGAAAAGTTAAAAGATATTGCGGCGGAAAAACAGGCAACTGGATGGAGAATTACTGATGGTAGTGCTCAGTTAGAGCTCATATAAGGGCTCAACCTTGAAGATTAATATAGGATTGCATCACAAAGTAGGAGGGTGCCTAGAAAGATTATGTTTTTTATGTCGATAATCACTAAATGCAGTCCGACCGACCGGTCAGAGACGACTAGATTGTTGGTGCATTAAGTCTATCTTTTACCTATATCAACCACAAAAAAAAAAAACAATTATGAATGTTGCAGTGGGATGATACAGACTGCTTAATACCACTAATCATATAATACATTAAAGTGATATCTAAATAAAACTTTTTCAACAAAAAATTTGTGCGCTAGGTCCTTTTCAACTTCGAGTTTCTTCGGTCTTGATCAACCAAAATTATGGGAGCTAATAAATAGCGAAATGGTCAATTCTTTTATGAAATGTCCATATGCACAATAATTTAAACTTACTCCTCTTCGCTCTCTACTCTTTGAAATATATGTATGTTTGCACAAACAGCAATGCACAAAAATTGAAACTTGTTCACCAAGAGTTCTCATTCATGGAAAATTTTAAAAAAATATACGCCAATCATAATATTTTTTCGCGAAGATTATGAAAACTCTTACAGTGCCTTGTCATATATATGAAATTTTATGCGCCTGCTTACAAGCCTAGGTTTTGGGTTGTCAACGCAAGTATAAAAGTTGACAGGTGCGAGACAAAAAGCGCTGATCAAGTTCCTCATCCGATTGCCAACACTGGTCTAGTGTCTGCACGAGGCGCCAAGTCAGCGATCCGCTGCTCCACGAGCCGCTAATGCTTTGGTAGGCACGAAATTAATGATACTCACTAATGGTACTCACATAAGCGTGTCAAATCAAAGATATTTACCCTTATCAACTATTAAATAGTCTTAATTTATATTCCAAGTTTCTAGTTCTAATAGACGGACGACCAAATATATATATATATATATATATATATATATATATATATATATATATATATATATATATATATATATATATATATATATATATATATATATATATATATATATATATATATACATATATATATATATATATATATATATATATATAATATATATATATATATATATATATATATATATATATATATATATATATATATATATATATATATATATATATATATATATATGTGTGTGTGTTTGTGTTTATTTTTAACCAAATTTTTTTCCAAAAACAAAAACCTTTCTTAGTGAAAATTTACTTAGTCCTTGTTGTAAATGGTTATAAATAGTTTTGCATAGGACTGTACATATGAATAATAAATAATACACATAAGCATTTAGAAAACAGTAAGCGTAAGCAAAACAAATGGTGCATAATTTAATTACATGAGATAGTCCCACATATTGTTGAAGCACAACTGTGAATCAAGAACCGAAGCAAATATATGTTGGAAATGTTTGTTCAATATGTCCACCTACGTGTTGTACGGTTGATGGTAATTTAAAAAAAAAAAAACATTAATTTTTTTCATTTCTTATGATACTTAATCAAAAATCCTCATATATATGAATGAAGGAATAAACTTACTGTACTCGTTGCTAACCGCCTGGGACATAGCTTCGCTAAGAAGGTTGTACGAACTTCTATGATGTTGATCAGTATGTAGAACATTTTCCCCACTTCCGATATTAGACAACGAAGTAACAACATGCATCATTTGCAATGGTGCCGGAGTTGTTGCTACAGGCATGGAAGTTGTTATTATATGCATGCTGAGTAATTTTTCATTTGCATCCTGCTGTTGATAATGTGTGCTGTGATGATTTGAAGTTTTTTCGCCTTCTACGCAACTTCCGGTTACACCGCATTCCAGACAAGCGGTATTGGATAAGTTATACAAAAGAAGAAGTAAGTAGCTCCAAATATATTTATTGCGCATATTAAAGCGTTTTTCAAGTAATAAATAAAGTATAACAGAACAGCTTTTAGTCAATTTATTCACATATAAATATATGTTATCCTTTTTTCGATGACAAACGGGTTTCGTTTAGTTCCTATGTTTTAATAAAGAAAATTAATAACGAATAATGAAAATTAACGTTCGTGTTTTTTGTTAAATATAAAAAATAATCATTTTCAAATATTTTGAAGGTAGTATGCTATGTTTAGTAGATATAATTAATCATTAGTAAGCTTAAAAATCTGCCCCTGTTCAGAAATATTATAGTTTAAAAAAGACAACAAATATACACTAAATCGAAAAGAAATCAATATCCATACAAAATTCAAAAGGTACCATCAACTTTGCATTTTGATACTGACACCTTTTCCCACAACATACATTAAAGTTAAAAAAATTTAAATAAAGCTAGATAATAGATAGATAATTAAATATTATTATTTGCTATCAGTTAATAGAAAATTTGGATTCATTATTATATGATTCCGTTCGTTTGCCGTTAAAAAAAAAACACATACATTAACAATTAAGAAAACTTTAGTCAGGGTGCCCGATTAGATTAGGAGATCCCCTGAACGCCGAACACAGCAGATTTGTCTTTTTTAAAATCGATAAAAGTATAAACTATAAAATTTGTTGACTAAAAAAACGTGTTTCCGCGTTATTCGAACCTTCGCAATCAAATAGCTCATTTTTTTAAATAAAAATAAACCGAAACACCCTCGAACATCGCCGAGTTTCGAACCAACAACTTTAAGCTGGCGTACATCGCTCCTAAAAAAAAACGCCACATCAGTTACTTAACGCCATCTAGCATACCTAAACTAAAGTATCAGCTGATAATTCTAAGAACATATGGGAATGTACGCTGGCGCTGATGGCCACTTGGCTTTGCCAATTGACCAAAGGTTTTTTTTTTATAGCTTCTGTATTACTTAATGCATTTCAATGAAATTTTCAGGAAATGAAATATATATTCTATTGAATATTTGTCATTTAAGGAAAGTTCGAAAAGAAGAATTTAAAGAATTTAAGGAAATTTTAAACTGGTATCCAAAATCTAACAATGATCAAAATTGTATAAAAATAAATATAATAGACTGAGCTTCGATAAGCTTCTTAATTGAGAACATTAAAATGGGGAATATTTATCCATTTTTTTAACAAAAAAAAACTAAGTCTTGTAGGTTCTGAGATTGACGCGTTCTCATATGCAGACGGACGTACGGACAGGCCATATTTAGACTCATGCTTGCGTTTTAAATATACTTCAAAGCTTGTATCGAACAATAAGCCTTTAAAAAATTCAATTCAATTTTTAGAAAAGCAAAGAAAGAGCGATCTAGTCGTGCAGGCCTGCTCGACTAGGAGATACCCTAACCCCTGCGAAGAGCTAAAATAACAATCACTTTACGCTTCTTTTATACGCACATAGCAAACAGCACGTGCACACATACAAAGGTGGTAAAAAGTATTTACACAAAGAGTTTTTTTTGCAAGCTGATCTTAAAAGCTTTATATTGCTGTTGCTGTGTTCAAGTTCACGAAAAAAACCTTTTTTTGACGGAAAGCTTAATCTGTGCAGAATCATCTGTAAAAGGGAATTGACAAAGTAGCGGAAAATACGAATCAAATAAAGCAAATAAAGAGATGCTTATCAGTTGTTAAAAGTATTTACACAACGCAAATGGAAGAATAGTCATTGATTTAAGTTGAGTTGTAAAATTTAAAATTGGGACTTTGTCAACGGAATTAACGGAATTGGCGATGTTGCACAAAAATTTACGAAAAACTGTGAACAATTTCGTTAGAAAGGAAGACACTCGGAAATTTGCAAAATATAAAACGTACTGGTCGAAAACCTGTGTTGAACCCAGAAAAATGCAGACGCCTACAAGCAATTGTTCTAAATAATCCTACTTAAAGTCCCGTCAAAATTGCCGCAGGTTTAAAAGATTTAATTGGAAAGAAAATTTGTGATGGTACATTGCGTCGTAGATTTAAGGAAGCTAGCATTAACACCTATGTTGCTTGTAAAATAGTCGACATTACGTCAACAAAAAAAGAAAAGCGTCTCGCATTTGCGTTGGAGTACATATAGAAGCCTCCTAAGTTCTGGCACTAACCATACAACACATAGACTAGACAAGTAGAACAAGCGTTTTCAGCGTATAGTGAGGCCGCATGGCGAATCAATCAACTTCGTATTTGCTCGTATCGGTCGTTTATCGCTTCAGGCAGTGAAAATATTGTCCGGCATAGTCAGTGCGCTACGAGCGTTCAACCGAAATGGTCAAATTCTCATACGGAGGATGAGTGTATGCTATTTTTCCTTGCTCTCTCTCTCTCTCTCTGCTCTCACAAATATATATGTATGTACATATATGTATATGTATGTATGCACAAGCAGCAGCAGCAGCTCACAAAAATTCAAATTTGTTCACCCAAAGATCGTATTTCTTCCCTTTCGAGCGAAGAGTATACCAAACTGCTGAACCCAGCGTTTTATGTTGCTTAACCTTGCGAATTGCATACACACATTTGCATACATGTGTGTGTGTGTATGAGCGATGATAGAATTTTTCGAGTGTGTCGCGAATCAGAAGTTTGATCATTTTTGAATTGTAGAGTGACTGTCAAATGAGCATTTACG
>JAWNON010000020.1:37500-67905 GCA_035045945.1 Drosophila anceps
ACCATTTCGGTTGAACGCTCGTAGCGCACTGACTATGCCGGACAATATTTTCACTGCCTGAAGCGATAAACGACCGATACGAGCAAATACGAAGTTGATTGATTCGCCATGCGGCCTCACTATACGCTGAAAACGCTTGTTCTACTTGTCTAGTCTATGTGTTGTATGGTTAGTGCCAGAACTTAGGAGGCTTCTATATGTACTCCAACGCAAATGCGAGACGCTTTTCTTTTTTGTTGACGTAATGTCGACTATTTTACAAGCAACATAGGTGTTAATGCTAGCTTCCTTAAATCTACGACGCAATGTACCATCACAAATTTTCTTTCCAATTAAATCTTTTAAACCTGCGGCAATTTTGACGGGACTTTTAAGTAGGATTATTTAGAACAATTGCTTGTAGGCGTCTGCATTTTTCTGGGTTCAACACAGGTTTTCGACCAGTACGTTTTATATTTTGCAAATTTCCGAGTGTCTTCCTTTCTAACGAAATTGTTCACAGTTTTTCGTAAATTTTTGTGCAACATCGCCAATTCCGTTAATTCCGTTGACAAAGTCCCAATTTTAAATTTTACAACTCAACTTAAATCAATGACTATTCTTCCATTTGCGTTGTGTAAATACTTTTAACAACTGATAAGCATCTCTTTATTTGCTTTATTTGATTCGTATTTTCCGCTACTTTGTCAATTCCCTTTTACAGATGATTCTGCACAGATTAAGCTTTCCGTCAAAAAAAGGTTTTTTTCGTGAACTTGAACACAGCAACAGCAATATAAAGCTTTTAAGATCAGCTTGCAAAAAAAACTCTTTGTGTAAATACTTTTTACCACCTTTGTATGTGTGCACGTGCTGTTTGCTATGTGCGTATAAAAGAAGCGTAAAGTGATTGTTATTTTAGCTCTTCGCAGGGGTTAGGGTATCTCCTAGTCGAGCAGGCCTGCACGACTAGATCGCTCTTTCTTTGCTTTTCTAAAAATTGAATTGAATTTTTTTAAAGGCTTATTGTTCGATACAAGCTTTGAAGTATATTTAAAACGCAAGCATGAGTCTAAATATGGCCTGTCCGTACGTCCGTCTGCATATGAGAACGCGTCAATCTCAGAACCTACAAGACTTAGTTTTTTTTTTGTTAAAAAAATGGATAAATATTCCCCATTTTAATGTTCTCAATTAAGAAGCTTATCGAAGCTCAGTCTATTATATTTATTTTTATACAATTTTGATCATTGTTAGATTTTGGATACCAGTTTAAAATTTCCTTAAATTCTTTAAATTCTTCTTTTCGAACTTTCCTTAAATGACAAATATTCAATAGAATATATATTTCATTTCCTGAAAATTTCATTGAAATGCATTAAGTAATACAGAAGCTATAAAAAAAAAACCTTTGGTCAATTGGCAAAGCCAAGTGGCCATCAGCGCCAGCGTACATTCCCATATGTTCTTAGAATTATCAGCTGATACTTTAGTTTAGGTATGCTAGATGGCGTTAAGTAACTGATGTGGCGTTTTTTTTTTAGGAGCGATGTACGCCAGCTTAAAGTTGTTGGTTCGAAACTCGGCGATGTTCGAGGGTGTTTCGGTTTATTTTTATTTAAAAAAATGAGCTATTTGATTGCGAAGGTTCGAATAACGCGGAAACACGTTTTTTTAGTCAACAAATTTTATAGTTTATACTTTTATCGATTTTAAAAAAGACAAATCTGCTGTGTTCGGCGTTCAGGGGATCTCCTAATCTAATCGGGCACCCTGACTAAAGTTTTCTTAATTGTTAATGTATGTGTTTTTTTTTTAACGGCAAACGAACGGAATCATATAATAATGAATCCAAATTTTCTATTAACTGATAGCAAATAATAATATTTAATTATCTATCTATTATCTAGCTTTATTTAAATTTTTTTAACTTTAATGTATGTTGTGGGAAAAGGTGTCAGTATCAAAATGCAAAGTTGATGGTACCTTTTGAATTTTGTATGGATATTGATTTCTTTTCGATTTAGTGTATATTTGTTGTCTTTTTTAAACTATAATATTTCTGAACAGGGGCAGATTTTTAAGCTTACTAATGATTAATTATATCTACTAAACATAGCATACTACCTTCAAAATATTTGAAAATGATTATTTTTTATATTTAACAAAAAACACGAACGTTAATTTTCATTATTCGTTATTAATTTTCTTTATTAAAACATAGGAACTAAACGAAACCCGTTTGTCATCGAAAAAAGGATAACATATATTTATATGTGAATAAATTGACTAAAAGCTGTTCTGTTATACTTTATTTATTACTTGAAAAACGCTTTAATATGCGCAATAAATATATTTGGAGCTACTTACTTCTTCTTTTGTATAACTTATCCAATACCGCTTGTCTGGAATGCGGTGTAACCGGAAGTTGCGTAGAAGGCGAAAAAACTTCAAATCATCACAGCACACATTATCAACAGCAGGATGCAAATGAAAAATTACTCAGCATGCATATAATAACAACTTCCATGCCTGTAGCAACAACTCCGGCACCATTGCAAATGATGCATGTTGTTACTTCGTTGTCTAATATCGGAAGTGGGGAAAATGTTCTACATACTGATCAACATCATAGAAGTTCGTACAACCTTCTTAGCGAAGCTATGTCCCAGGCGGTTAGCAACGAGTACAGTAAGTTTATTCCTTCATTCATATATATGAGGATTTTTGATTAAGTATCATAAGAAATGAAAAAAATTAATGTTTTTTTTTTTTTAAATTACCATCAACCGTACAACACGTAGGTGGACATATTGAACAAACATTTCCAACATATATTTGCTTCGGTTCTTGATTCACAGTTGTGCTTCAACAATATGTGGGACTATCTCATGTAATTAAATTATGCACCATTTGTTTTGCTTACGCTTACTGTTTTCTAAATGCTTATGTGTATTATTTATTATTCATATGTACAGTCCTATGCAAAACTATTTATAACCATTTACAACAAGGACTAAGTAAATTTTCACTAAGAAAGGTTTTTGTTTTTGGAAAAAAATTTGGTTAAAAATAAACACAAACACACACACATATATATATATATATATATATATATATATATATATATATATATATATATATATATATATATATATATATATATATATATATTATATATATATATATATATATATATATATATATATGTATATATATATATATATATATATATATATATATATATATATATATATATATATATATATATATATATATATATATATATATATATATATATATATATATATATATATATATATGGTCGTCCGTCTATTAGAACTAGAAACTTGGAATATAAATTAAGACTATTTAATAGTTGATAAGGGTAAATATCTTTGATTTGACACGCTTATGTGAGTACCATTAGTGAGTATCATTAATTTCGTGCCTACCAAAGCATTAGCGGCTCGTGGAGCAGCGGATCGCTGACTTGGCGCCTCGTGCAGACACTAGACCAGTGTTGGCAATCGGATGAGGAACTTGATCAGCGCTTTTTGTCTCGCACCTGTCAACTTTTATACTTGCGTTGACAACCCAAAACCTAGGCTTGTAAGCAGGCGCATAAAATTTCATATATATGACAAGGCACTGTAAGAGTTTTCATAATCTTCGCGAAAAAATATTATGATTGGCGTATATTTTTTTAAAATTTTCCATGAATGAGAACTCTTGGTGAACAAGTTTCAATTTTTGTGCATTGCTGTTTGTGCAAACATACATATATTTCAAAGAGTAGAGAGCGAAGAGGAGTAAGTTTAAATTATTGTGCATATGGACATTTCATAAAAGAATTGACCATTTCGCTATTTATTAGCTCCCATAATTTTGGTTGATCAAGACCGAAGAAACTCGAAGTTGAAAAGGACCTAGCGCACAAATTTTTTGTTGAAAAAGTTTTATTTAGATATCACTTTAATGTATTATATGATTAGTGGTATTAAGCAGTCTGTATCATCCCACTGCAACATTCATAATTGTTTTTTTTTTTGTGGTTGATATAGGTAAAAGATAGACTTAATGCACCAACAATCTAGTCGTCTCTGACCGGTCGGTCGGACTGCATTTAGTGATTATCGACATAAAAAACATAATCTTTCTAGGCACCCTCCTACTTTGTGATGCAATCCTATATTAATCTTCAAGGTTGAGCCCTTATATGAGCTCTAACTGAGCACTACCATCAGTAATTCTCCATCCAGTTGCCTGTTTTTCCGCCGCAATATCTTTTAACTTTTCGCAATATATTTTTGGCGGAGTCATAGACTTTTTTCCAAGCACCTTTGCTATACCACATTTAGCACCATTAAAGTCCCAATTTTGACTTCACCGGCGGTTTCTATAGATTGAACCGAAAATTCTCCATTTTGCCAGAGATCTCATATCTTGTGGTGTTTTTGCGCAAGGAGATCGACCGGTATAATTGTTCCTATTACTGACACACCAGCTCCAAGTACTGTATTTGTTTTTTTGATCAATTGCATTCGTTTTCTCCCATACGGCGTTACCATATAATAGGATTGCTACTTCCACTCAAATTTTACGTTTAATGAAGTCGGTCCGTCTATATTTGCCGTCAGTGTATTTAGAGATTCTTGTGCTATCACTGTTTTCCGTGTTGCGCTGTCCCCAAAAAATAGCTTTACTATATCGTCTTGCGTCTAGATAGTTCACTGTCCCTAAAGTCCTTATCACGCGAAGGTTAACGAAGGCTAAGGTTGCAATCAGGTTCCAAACCTCGTAAGTGAATCCACGTCTATGTGTGGATCGTGACGTGGCATAGTCTTCGTTCTACGGTGTTTATAGCGGTGATGACGACCACGTTGTCTGCATATTTCATTGGAAAGGTGCTTTCAGGTATTTTAAGCCTCAGAATGTCGTAGCTGTCTGCAGTTACTCTATAGTCTTCGCGCAAGTAACTTATAAGCAATAAGTCGTACCACCTTAACGTTTTTGACATCAAAGCGTAGCCTTGTCTGCTTCAACCTCATCATCGTCTATGGCTCCCATTGTGGATTTTTGGATTTTTTATAAAATCGTGTTATCTAGGAGTAAGTCCTTCAGCATCTTCTTATTCATAGTGAGCGGCAGGCTAACGGTTTATTCGGGTCGCCTTTAGCTTTGCTAATAATGATTTTTTAAACCCCTCGGCGAAAATGGGGCTTGTTAGTGAATGAAAACCAAATTAGCTTTACACTTATTTTTTTTTATTTTGCCCTACAAAAAAATATATATTCCATACCATCAAAATTTTTTCTATATATATATTATACATGAATAAAAAATTAATGCTTATTTTATCTATTATTTATATGTGCATACAAAGCAAGACAGAGTGCTCTAGTCGGACTGACCGACAAGAAGATACTCTGAACCCTGCATGAACAGAATCATTCTACTTCATTGATTCACACATAGTAACTAACACATGCACACACACACACTCACTCAAAAGCATGCCATCTGCTTACGGCGATGTTTACGCAGCGACTGAGTAATAGAAACTAAATTTTTAGAGAGTGATAATGAGACTCCTATGTGAATTTGCCAAAGCACCAGTATGCCCTTTCTTAAATAAAATAAAATGCGAAATATACTAGATCTGTGTATTTATTACACGAGCCAGCCCTCACAGTCACACCTCCTTCTAACTGTTAGATACATTTCCACAAAATCATTATATCCTTATTTGATATTTTGAATAGGCTCACAACTATTTTTGAAATTAACCAGCACAATATATTTGGATTCGCTTATTATTGTACGCATGGAACCTTTAAATATGGCCCAAACAAATATTGATTTTTGAAAACAATTAGAACCAGAACTCCACAGTTCTATTCCCGAAACAGCTCTATTAGCTGTAACTGAAAGTTTGAAACGAACTGTCGAATCAGTACATGATTGAAACAGGATGGGCGTACAGGAAAAAAAGAGCAACAAACGTTTATACGCAAGAAATACAACAGTTGACAAGTGCTCTAGAGGGTTCATTTGTTACTTATGGACTTTCACCAAAAATAGCCAATAAGTACTCTACCCAAGAGATTATAAAAGCTGATCCAAAATTTGTCCACAGATAAAAAAATGTATTATGGAAATGGATAATTTAATAAAATGAATGATGCTATATCCAAGTAAACAAGTAAACAGTTGTATAGATGCAATAGGTAGACAGATACAGTTCTATATTAAAAAATCACTGATTTAATAATTCTAATTGAAGTAATGGAAAATAAATTACATTGGCAATAACAGAAGCAGGATGAAATAGCAACAATATTCTAACGTTTAAATTTTGTAAATAAACAAATTTATTAAAATCTAATGTAGATCAGTTCAAAAATTTAAATTGAAAAAGAACAACAGAAATCGCAGGAGTTGTCGAAGGAATAACAAAATCAATAGGATCGATTTGGCCATGTCCGTTCGCCTGTTTGTCAGTCTGTACAGACGTACAGACATTAGTCTGTACAGACATATAGACATATCAGTATGTACAGACATATAGACATCAGTTTGGAGTATGTAACAATCGATCATTTTGTTTTCTCTTTTAAGCGAAGCTTGACTACCAAGAAGTATAGAATTTCACTTGTTTCGGTCATATTTAAAGGTTCCGTGCGTATATATATACAGACCGGAAAGGATCCAGAAATTCGTTTTTTTTTATATTCGAGGTCTGGTCCACTATGAATTCGTCTCTAAAGATTATTTCACCATTTTATGGAAATTTTGCGAAAAAATCTGTCTCAAACGACCAGATTTGTGGGACAACAAATCATGGAATTTACACGATGATAACGCGCCGTGTCACCAAGCTATCATTGTGAACGATTGACCATTGACCAACTATCGTATTCGACTGATTTGGCTCCCTGGGAGTTTTTCCTGTTTCCAAAAGCAAAAGGACAATGATCGAAACGTGAGCTGAGGCTGGAGGTGATGTCATATATGTATCGCTCAGAAATGAGCATATTTTGAAAGAGATCCAATAAATATTGAAGAAGATTAAAAAATTTGCGTTTTATTCACAATATCTGGGTACTTTTCGATCGGAGTGTCTGTTCGTCCATAACAATGCAGCGATCTCGTAAACTATAAAGGCTAGAGACCTGAAATTTTAAAAAATTTACTTGTGTGTATGTATGCATTACTGGCTCATTTTCTTATCGATAAAACTCATTAATTATCCTTCGTTTCTTCAGTTTAACTTAAAAACCCGTTGTAAATATATCTTGATACACTCATTCCCGATAACTAGTGATTAACCATACAACACACAGACTAGACAAGTAGAACAAGCGTTTTCAGCGCATAGTGAAGCCGTATGGCGAACCAATCAACTTCGTATTTGCTCTTATCGGTCGCTTATCGCTTCAGGCAGTGAAAATATTGTCCGGCATAGTCAGTGCGCTACGAGCGTTCAACCGAAATGGTCAAATTCTCATACGGAGAACGACTGTATGCTATTTGTCCTTGCTTTCTCTCTCTCTCTCTCTCTCTCTGCTCTCACAAATATATATGTATGTACATATATATATGTATGTATGCACAAGCAGCAGCAGCAGCTCACAAAAATTCAAATTTGTTCACCCAGAGATCGTATTTCTTCCTTTTCGAGCGAAGAGTATACCAAACTGCTGAAAGCGTTTACCATGCTCATGCAAATTGCTCAGATTTTTATTATACTTATTATACTTTATGATAACATACTAAATTTCCGGAATTTACTTATGTTCGTTCATAGCTCCATTGTAAATAAGCTCAGATAATATTTATAATTTAAGTAGCAAAACTAAAAAAATAACTAAATAAGCTTCATACACACATTTCGGATGGTTTTGGTTTTTATAAAATGAATAAATTACGTTAATAGGAAAGCGAGATACGTTCGATCTTTTATTGAGCGATGCTCTGCGTATTAAATAATCTTAAGATCTGAATTTACAAAGATTCAATTCTTAACGTCTATATTATCTTATGCTAGCCGGTCGCGCTGTCGCTGCGATCGTCAACTCCAAGTTACTGTAATGTAGAAGTGCAAAGTAAGCGGCTAGTGCAGAGTACCGTGTTCGCGCTGTTAGGCAAGATATTTCAACACTTTTGCTTATGCGCGCTCGCTGTGTGTTTCAGCGGAATACAAGTGGCCGGGTATGTATCACGATGTGCGGGCATACGTGTTCCAGATCGTAAGATGTAGTTTGGAAAAAGTTGCCCAGGATCAGGCGTTGCACTAAAACCTAAGGCGCCGGCAGTGGAAGCCGGCCATAAGAGACAATGGTTGGCCAAAATAACGCCATTTGTCCAATGCCGCGGACAGATTCGCAGCGAAGCTGGCCCCGCGATATAGGGGACCATATACGGTACTCAGTTTCGTCTCCCCGGTTATCTCCCGGATCACTTCGGAGGTTGATAAGCGAAGAATGACCATTAATGTGCATGTAACAGGTAGAAGGAGGCACGGCAGACCTCATAAAATATATATATATATATATTCTTTAATAGGCTATGAGTTGACTCGATCAAGCCCTGTTCGTCTGTCTGTGTGTCTGTCTGTCCGTATGTGGGAACGCGTCGATCTCAAAACTCATAAGAGCTAGATACATGACTTTTTTGAGTCTGTGAGTTTGTTTAAAAAGTTTGATTAAAAACCCTATCGCTAATCTGTCTTTGGAGCAAGAGTCTCTAAATTTGTCATTTAATTTATGTGTATTTTATACAGTTTTTATTTTTGTTATATTTTGGTAACCGGCCAAATTTTTTTCATTGAAGTTTAGTTCAGGCACATTTAGCCAATATGTGAAAGTTTTTGTATTTTTACAAAATTGAAGTATTCAAAGAATATGTAGATAATTTTTTATTGAAATCTGAATAGTAACACAGTGTGAAGAGCGATATATGTATGCACGTATTAATGTGTATAAGTACATGCATGTGATGTGTTTATCTGCATATACGTGCATGTGTATGTTGCTTCACACGGAAACGCGACTACTGTAGGAGCGGCCCTTATCTCTTTCGCTCTTACAGATTTAACAATGGGCTGGCGTCAGAGCCGAGTATGCTCCATTACAGCGCGAAGCCAGTCCTGCGTCTGGTGCCAAAAGCTAGTACAGTGGTCAGCCTAAAAGCAAATCGAGGGATATTTAAGGAGCCCTATAGCAAAGGACATCGATCTCAAGAACTTAAGCTGGAAAGGACATCGTGGGAAAATCGAAGGAGGATATCTGGGACGCCTATTAACGACCATAGGCAACTCAGAAAGGATGCAGAATCATCAGATGGCATCAACAAAAATATAATATACTATGTATGGGTGTGCGGTTAGGAGGCAACTCCTTGCATATAGCAGGGGTACCTCAAGCAGGCATGGAACATATACAAGTTCAAACTGTAAATCTTAATTGACTATTGGCTTGAACTTGGGATAAATCGAAGGCTCGTTATCACTGAAGTTATTAAACAAAACCTTTGGCCAATGGAGAAAACCACGTGGCAAGCAACGCCAACGCGTGCATTCTTGCCTATTCTAAATATCGCAATTGCGATTGAATTGTGCTTGAATAATCAGCTGCTACTTTGGCTAAGAGTTCACTCAAGTTGCGATGTTAGTAGATGCGAAGTGTGTTGCTGAGAAGTCAAGGGTTCGGATTTCAGTGGTGATAGCATTTTTTTTTATTTCTAGCTTATGAGATATATAGTATATTTAAAAGCGAAGATCGGACGGGTTTGAAGTGATCTTCTAGTCGGGCACCGCCGAAAAGAACTTCTCTACTTCTTTATTATATAATTAAATATATGAAGCTTTATATGGTATTTTTTTGAGTATGTTGACATATTCATCGTAAAAATTTTCGTTCGATGATTTATTGCGTTTTTGGATTTGGATTATCGAGACAGAAGTGCATTGGTCAAGGTCCTTTGATTTTTAATGTTGAAACATACCACTATACCGTGGTCGTGTATCATTATAGAATTAATTTCGTGAAAACTGTGCTCCAACATTGAACCGATGATATGCGTCAATTGATAACGCAAAATCGTCATGGGACACAGTGAGTGTTCGTACTGAATGTGTGCTAACTGCTCAATATAGGTGTGACGTCTTTTAGCTTTGCTTTCCTGATGGCGATCTGTAGGATTGCCTTTTTTGTTGTAAGCGCCGATTTTCGAGAACGACCTGTTCAATTTGTAGATTTGATGTCAGCTACAACTGTAATGGATGATTCATCTGGTTCAACTGTAGTTTTGAAAGTCAACCAGACCCGGTAGTTGTAGGATATACGGATTTTGTTTGTCGGAGTAGATTATTAGGACACATGCAGACAGACAGCGTTTATCAGATAACACGAAATAATTTTGATATTCATAGCGTCGCCATGATTACTTGGATTGTTGTGATATGAGCATTTATATCAAAAGAATTATAACGCATTAAATTTTGTATGGTGGAGATGAGATATGTCATGCTCTGCTGCAATGCATAAGTAACTGCTTCAAGATTGCTTTGTTGCTGCACTGATGGCTTGTTGTCTTGTGCCACACTTAGACCTACGTGTTTTGCTTGTAAATATGGACTATTAGAGGCAGTAGTCATCAGTCTTGATCTAAGAGTGCTTGTGTATGTCAGGTTTTTGGTTGCGGTTGCGGGACCAATAGAGGACCTGGCTGCAGCCGAAATGAAAACGTCTGGGTTTTTTTTTTAATGCTTTGAAGGCAGTAGCTGATGGATGCGTCTCTTAAGTTCTTTATAAATTGGGCAGCTTGCTTACCACAAACTACTACTAGACCATGTATGGCCGTATTTTTAGCAGTTTGTACATTGTAACGAACCGTTTCAGTTATGCGTTTCTTCGACTGCGATTCTGCGATGCAGTAAAAATTGAAGTTTTTATATTATTGTTTATGATGTTAAAGACTGTTTTTGTGCTAAATCCTTTCTCCTGTGGCTTTTTGTTATATCCTGAACCCATTGAAAATGGGAAATCAGGGTATATATTTTTTTTTTTTTAAATGTGTGTAACAGGCCGAAGGGGACGTCGCAGACCCCATAAAGTATATATATTCTTGATCAGGGCTACGAGCTGAGTCGATTTAGTCCTGTTCGGCTGTTCTTATGTAAGAACGTGTCGATCTCAGAACCTAGAAGAACTAGACTTTAACTATTTTTAAATCGACAAAAATAATCGAAAAATTGAATGAATAGCGCTGTTGGTTCGAAACTCGGTAACGCTTTAAAATTTGTTTGTTTCTCTGTTTTTTTATAAATATTTGATTATGAAGGTCCACTCAGAATTCTACGGAAACCGGTTTTTTAGTCAAAAATATTTAAAAGCTTTTTTTCTGTGTTTATAAATATATAACAACGCATATTTAAAAACGCAGATCCTTCGAGGCTCAGGGTATCTCCTAGTCGGGCACTCCAACTAAAGTTTTCTTACTTGTTTTATTTCTTCTGATGTTACATCATCCTCCATGCCTTTAAGTACGACTTGCAGACCCTTGGAGCTTTTAAGTTGTTACGTGTAAAAGTTAATTTTTTCGTTAAGATAATTTTTTATAACCTTATAATTACCTTCTAACTTTGTCTGAACTATGATTTCGTGAATGTAACCCCCTGAAGAGAATTATGTTGAAATTGTCCTGATCTATGAGCTCTATAACTTTGTTAACAATGGCACTGGAGTGTTGCTCGCGTATAAAAATTAGGGTTTTTTTGGGTTGTTCTTGTTACCTCCAGTAGATTCGTGGGGCAGATACTCAATGTTGTTTTCCAAATTGTCAAGCCTATTGGTATCGTTTGGTACTTCACTTGAAAGCGTGTTGAAAATTTTTAAATTTGGATGTATAAATTATGTTTTATATGTAGTCACACAATGATTACAAAAACTGAATCTACCAAGCATAAATTCTTAATCACTAAGCTATGTTCATTAGCGACGCCGCCGCTGCCGTCGGCAGCGCTGTCGCTGTCGTTAGCCACATTGTTGCTGGCCGCGGTGTCGCTGCCGCCGCTGTTGTTGGCAGCCGCACCGGCAAAGTGCAACGTTAGCGCCTCGTGCAGAGTGTTATGTTACTCGGCGGATGTTATGCAAGAATGTTGCGGGGCGCTGACTTTACTCCGCTGATCGGTGGCGTAGCCGCACTTGACACCCGAGTTTTGGACATTCTTGCTGACTGACGTAACTGCTGATTCAGTCGCTGCGACCCCAACATTGTGAGAATACTCTTTCCATTTTGGGGTCGCTGGGAGCTCACAGTTAACTACTCCCCCTCCAAAGACTGACCGTCCCTGGTCACGCTATAAGCCTTCTGCACCTGCTCGATCATTTGTCCAAAACGTCGGGAAGCTCGCCTTTTCTTGACGTACTGATAGAGGGCAATGCTCCCGCAAATTATTGAGCAGGTTATGACGCCCATGCCAAACACCAACATGGATCTAGTGCCGGACGTAGCATCGTCTCTAATCTCTCTGATGTAGCTTAGATTTTCCTCATTTAAACGGTGGAGGTATGGAAGGCTTAGTATGTCACTATGACCTGTGATATTCAATAAGGGTGACGCTGCAACTCCCGGGAATTTTTCTTGGACGTTGTTGCGGTTCACGTATCGGGTTCCGTTGATCAGCGCGTAGGTGTCGAATGTAACTAGTTGAGTTCCAGATGAGATGATCTCGGTTTTATCATCGACAATAGCTGGACGGTCGTTTATGATGATGACTCCATCGTCGACCACGGTGATGGGGTCCAGATGGCTGGGCTGAGTCACACAATGCGCCGTGCCTCCAGAGTGCAAACCTTGGGCGCAAGTTTCGCTGAGTGCCCGCTCGCAGAATACTGTCGTGGTCGTTGGCTTGCAGTTTGTGAGTGCCAGAATCTGCTTTCCGCATTCCGCTACTACGTTATCTGACAGCTGAAGGATCGTGTTATTGTGTGCGACGGGGAATATGGTGATTTTTTTGCATAGCTGACTTATTCTAGGGTATTTTATAATAATCTTAGCTACATTCGTTGATTGTAAAATCTTAATACTAGATACTTCTAACAAATCAGTTATGGTCGTCCCTGTGAATTCGTTCATAAGAATAGACTTAAGATCAGCGTGGTCTAAAATGTTCGGATTAATGATATTGGATTTTGCTAGGGTAATCGTTAACATGAGATTACCGATTTCATTAATGAGAATTCTGTTTCTTGTGAGCAAAGTCTCGTATAAATGCGAGGTGTCTGTTTGTTTATTTTTAGCAATCTTAAGAATTTTATTTACTGTGTCGGTTAGCATGTTTATTTGTATCTGGGTTTTAGAATTAATTTCTATCTGCCTATTGTTGGAACCAACCAGCTGTGCCTCCGTCATTCTAATGTTCTCTAGGTCATTTGCGTCGGGGGTGCCCGCAACGACTTTAAGCACCTCAAGAGCGGACAACAGGTCTCGTACGTGTTCGGTGTCTACCTCCAAAAGCTTCCGCATGTGGGATTGCGGAAACTTTTTTTTTTTTTTTTTTTTTTTTTTTTTTTTTTATGTCCGTTAATTTAGCGGTCTCGTCAATCATTTGCGTGAATTCGGAAAGGTTAGTCGTATGTCTTAAAAAGTCGTTACCGTCCCAAACTAGTACAGTTCCGTCCGAGATAGGAATGTAGTCAGAGTGTGAGTAGTCTGTCATTCGTGCCGTCACAGTCACTAGTAATGTTAATATCGTCCCGTACAACCTGAAATGTGAAGCAAATCGTTAGTTCTTACTTGTCAAATATTCCTTAATCCTACAAGCTAAACCTATTAACTCAGCGAAGGTTGTCCTTGTGGACTACCCTCCCCTTAATGAGGACTGTGGTCCCCAAGTCCGCTTCAATCTTTTCTTCTATACATAAGGGCGTGAGTTTGTTGCCTAGTCTCCGGTTTGTTTTGACCAGAACCTCTTCGCCCTATTCTGCCTGTCTTGGTTAAGTCTGGCATTCTGTACTTGCTGTGCTCCCTCTATCCTCTTCGTAACCTTATGTTGGGTCTCTTTCGAGGCATCGTACAAGGCGTCTATTGGTCTCTTCTGAGTAACGGAATGTATTGACCTGTTATACTCAATTGCGGCCTGTAGTATGAGTTCGACTGTACTGTTTATCCCTCTTTGTAGCTTCAGACATCTGGCTATCTTTATAGGTGTACTGTGAAAACGCTCGACTTGCCCGTTCGACGTGCTGTGTAGGGGCGGGGCATTTGCTAAGTTAACGTCAAAGTTGTTTAGCAGCAGGGACGTAATCGTTTCCGACTTAAGCGATGGCTCATTGTCACAGTATATCTGTTTGGTCTGGGGAAAAACGTTCAATATCGATAGTAACGGGGGTATCAATTCCTCTATAGTACGCGACACTATATGGTGAACTATAGCAAACTTAAAGTATTTGTCGATGCAAGTCAGAAACAGTTTGCGGTCTGTGGAGAATATGTCAACGTGAAGCATTTCTCCAGCTCGTGAAGGGATCGGCGTTCGTCCGAGCTCTTGCTTCTTCGGGTGTCTGTCATATTTCGCTTTTGAGCACACCTTGCAGTTTAGGACTACTTCGTTTGCTAACTTTGTCATTTTGGGAAAATAATAGTCGGTCATGATCTGTTTTATGTTTTCTTGTGCAGCCCTGTGGGCACGATTGTGTTCGGTGGTGAGGATTTCCCTTCTCTCTCCGCTATCCAGAACATCTGTGACAAGGTGCTTGCAATGCCAAAATTTTGTGGTTGGGAAGCTTCTAACAAGTTTGTCTTGCAATCTTGCTAGGATTGGAAGCTCGCAATGGATTGCGTTCACTACGTTTGGGTTAACTATCGGTTTTACTACATCAATCAAGGTGGTCCTATCAGTGAATTTTATCACATGGCGCGTTTTTTCGCCAAACATGATATAATTTCTGTTCAGAGGGAACTGAGACTCTTCCAAGATGATCTGGTTTCTGAAGCAATTCACCGGCTTTTCAGTAGTCTCGATGGTGTAGGTCAGTGATGTTTCGCTATGCATTGTAGCGGCATCTGACTCTGGTTCAGCACTCTCGAGTGCGTTCACGTTTTGCCGCGAAAAGGCGTCAGCTACGTGATTCTCCTTACCGGGTTTGTAGAACAGGTTCACCCCTGTCTCATCAATGCGTGCTTTCCAACGTTTGATTTTTGCGTTTGGGTTTCCTTCAGACACCGCGAACGTAAGTGGCTGGTGAACTGTGAAAATGTTTATGTCTTTGACCCCATAAAGATAGTGCCGAAGCTTGGCCAAGGCCCACACGATAGCTAGTAACTCACGCTCGTTAGTAGCGTAATTCGCCTCACTATCTTTCAGCGTTCGAGAAATCATGGAAATCACGGCGTTGACCTGCTTTAATAGGTCAAGGCCTATTATCCCGTCAAATGTAGAAAGGTTGTCTAGTATAAAAAAAATCGCTGTCTGTCCAAACATTGGCAACGCGCACTTTTTGGAAATGTTGTTGGAGCCGTGAATAGACTGCACGACAAACTTCGTCTCGACCGGGACTACACCATCCAGCTGCGTTAGCGGCTTGATGTAATTTTTTGATGCACCCGTGTCAATTAACAACCTAACGTTTCTCCCTGCTATTCGTCGCCGTAAAGTACGGCAGCAGGGACTTCGCCCTAAAAAATTCAGGCCGCTATCTAGAAAGTTGAGGCTGTCGCCCTCACACTCGCTGTCAGTATCTATTTCCTCGACTTCTTTGCTAGCCACCACGTTATATGATCCTTCCTTGTCTGCACCATTGGTAGAGATGTGATCTATCCTCTGGCGTCTCTGGCCCGTCATACGATCGGACGTATTCGATCGCTTGTTCGTCTGTCCCTGTTGTGGGTTAACTCTTGCGGACTCCTGAGATTTCTGATAGGCGGTCTGCTGCCTATATTTTGACATTGATGGATCAACGTCCATTGGTTTTGATCTGTTATTATTAGTAGTGGCCGCAACCTGAGCAGCCTCAGCGTTTCTCTGACCTCTTTGCTTCTTAAAGGCGGGGCTCTTCCCTTGTCCAGCTTGAGCGTTAGGTCTCTGCTCTTGCTGGTTGGGATTCTGACGACTTTGATTCCTCATTTCGCCTTTATTAGACCCTTCTTCTAATCGTCTGGCGAAGTTTGTGGCAAAGTTGTACCGATCGTGGTTTGCCTCCACCTCCTGAGCCAAAGCCAAAGCGGCTGGCAAATCAGGCGGGTGCGCTGCAAACAACACGTCCGTCAAGTTGCTTCTTAGTCCGGAGATAAAGACTCTTAAGGCATCGCCTCTAAACTTCTCGCACATCCCCCTGGCCAGATTATGGTCGTACGTCATGTTCGTTTTGTTAGTTAGTAAGGTGAGCTTTTTCTCGACCTCATCGTAGTACTCTAGAGTGGACATGCTGCCCTGTCTAAGGGTACCCATTTCCTGCTCTATAATGTGAATGGGTTTCTTATCAGCGTAGGTAAAATCAAGTCGCGCGATGATAGCCTCGAAGTTGAGTGCTGTATTGAATGACGCGAGAACGGCATCGGCCGAGCCCCTTATCTTATTCCTTAGAATGACCATGGCTTGGTAGTGTCGTGAGCTCCTGTCATAGTTTTTGAATATCTTGTATGAATTGTGCGCTGCTTGTCGCCAAGCGACATAGGCGTCTAGGGAGCCGGTGAATTCCGGCAAACTTTTCATCGCGTCTAAAGGCTCATCACAGCGAATACCCGGGATGATTTGTGCGTCTTCGTACACCTTTATCACTGGTACAGAAATAGTTGCTCTACTTATACGCCCTGACAGTTCGTCAATTTGCCGTTGGAATTCGGTTTTGAGGTCTGCCTCTCTCATAACATATTCTGCTGCCTGGACTGATAAAGCAGTCTGGATAAGTGCTCGTAACTGGTCCTCGTCCATGTCTGTACTAATAGCCTGCGCTCGACCAAATTTTTGGAGCAGACCGGAAAGTACACTGTCGTTACTATTTCTTCTATAACTCATAAGTTAACACACTGTTAGTCGCCACGGGGCATAACGCGAGTAGAGACACAATTAACATGCAACGCGAGCGGAGACAAAAAACAAACTTTACACACGCAATTCGTTTAATTTTATCTATCTTTTCTCTCTCTTTTTTGTTTTAATCTGATCTTTTGGTCTTTCCATAGAAGAGACTCACTTACATGATACTATTTTTGTCCGTCCTGGTAGTTGTCCTCAGATTTGTTCCTTTCCTTGGGATCCTCCTTATGTTTTTCGTCACCGCTGCCCAGAGAGCTCCTGCGGATCTGGTGAACTTGGATTTGTTATTTTTTAACCTTCGCCGCTGCCCAGAGAGCTCCTGCGGATCTGGTGAACTTGGTTCTTGTTGTTTTTTTTTTTTTTTTTGTTAGTTTTTAGACAGCCAGCCGCTGTTTCTTTGCACTTCACTTGCAATTTCTTTTAGTTTTGTTTTGTTTTTTTTTTTTTTTATTTTTTATAACTGCCGGTTTCGCGACGCGAGAACAGTTTGCCACTTGGGTGATCGGAGATCCGTAGTTGGGCGCCAATTATGTTTTATATGTAGTCACTCGTTTCGAATTGATTAAGACCACGAGTACTGGTGAGATTTGCAAAGTATATTTATTAAAGGCGTCCGCCGTTCAATATGAATGATTACAAAAACTGAATCTACCAAGCATAAATTCTTAATCACTAAGCTATGGTCATTGGCGACGCCGCCGCTGCCGTCGGCAGCGCTGTCGCTGTCGTTAGCCACATTGTTGCTGGCCGCGGTGTCGCTGCCGCCGCTGTTGTTGGCAGCCGCACCGGCAAAGTGCAACGTTAGCGCCTCGTGCAGAGTGTTATGTTACTCGGCGGATGTTATGCAAGAATGTTGCGGGGCGCTGACTTTACTCCGCTGATCGGTGGCGTAGCCGCACTTGACACCCGAGTTTTGGACATTCTTGCTGACTGACGTAACTGCTGATTCAGTCGCTGCGACCCCAACATTGTGAGAATACTCTTTCCATTTTGGGGTCGCTGGGAGCTCACAGTTAACTTATATATGTATATATCCATACCAGTCTGCATGGCCGAATTGGCATTTATGTTGATTGAAGTTTGTTTTGTAGAGTGGGCAGCCGACACCGGTGTAGTTTTTGTTGTAGTGTTCTCTTTGGTCGTCTTGCTCGCGTTGTCGCTGGGTACGAATTTTGGTTAAGACTCATTGTTTTTTTTTAATTGTTTTATTTGTTTTTTTTTTTGTGCAATTAGTTGATTGTTGTGCTTAAATTGCAGATTTTAAAAATCAATTTGCGCAATTTCATCCAAGGATAAATTACAATATCTCCGCTTTTATCAAACGGATATGCATTGTAAATCTGAAATCTCTAGCTTTAACGGAATAAAAATGAACTCAAATTATTCTATTTTTATCTTTAAAATAAAATGGGATTAGTTTTCGATAAAAAAATGATAAACTCGTACTGCGTAAGATATACTCGTGTATACATTACAATTACAGATCTCTAGCTTTTGTCATCATCCTGATCAACAATAAATATACTTTATGGGGTCAGACACGCCTTCCACTGTTACATAGATTTTCACAAGGTCATTATACCCTGAATTCCCATTTGGGTTCACGGCATAAAAATGATCAGCGATGGAACATAAATGTAATAGTGTGATTGACAATTGTACAATAGGTCTTGATGTGAATAATGTTTTTGTCGTACCACAATTTTTTGTAATAATACTACTTGCGAAACAGGATGGAACTGGTGCTCAAAAGAATATGATATTGCTTTCTAAATTGAATACGATAGTTTGAGCTTTCCGTTGGTTACTGGGAGAATCACCCGCTACATATAACTTTGGACCACTGTAACCGCGGGCGTTCGCTCTCCAATTGTTTCAATTGAGTCTAGCGTCAAAGTAAATGTGTCAAATTAACAGGAATGAGTTTTGGAGATTTCTATGAATTTAAGGGAAACTTTTCGGTCGCAAACCATGGGCTTTCCAAAAAGACTTGGTATCGTTTCAAAAAGCGTGAGTGAACCAAGAATAGCTTTGAGACAACGTTCTCAAATTCAATATGGAAAGAAAAGTCTTAGCTAAAATAAACACCAGCTGAGACGCTGAAGAATTTCAGTGTTATGAATACCGGCAACTTGAGATTTTTGTTTTGAACGTTTCACGGCCACAATCAAGACAAAAGCTAGATATATTTTGGTCAAGGTGAATTGATATGAAAATAGGATTATTTTCACACATTGTGTTCTTTCCAATAAATAGGAATAATTTTTCAATCCACACTTATGGAATTTTGAATAAGCTAAAAAACAAGTGCCAGAATATAAGTAACGAAATCCCTTCGTTGTTCAATAACTTTATTTCACTCAGCTTGAGTCTCACTAACGTTATTGCGTTCATCACTGGCAGCTAACATGCGGGTGCGGGTGTCGAGTTCCGATGAGAACTTAGTTACGACAGCACCCTGTCTAATATGCTGGTAGAGATAATTTTCCATGCGCGTGTTAGCTCCTACGGGGCATAAGTTAAAGCCGTCCGGGGACTTCCATGTGGGTGGCACCTTGCCAATTTAGTCAGAGGCTGACTCCTCGGATGATTCCGTAGCAGATCATGAGTAACGTAAATACCTAGAAAAGGTCTTGATAGCACCTTGGCGTTTAGACTGTTGATGTGTTCTATGTTCTTAATGCTGAAATCAAGCAAAAATGGTAGACTCAAGTACCCCTAATGTGTAATCACGTTGATCTGTGTTACGGCGGATACTGCCGGTTACGGCACGGCTCCACATTGTCGACGTACCGTGTCCCGTTTTGGGAGATGTAGTCTTCAAATGTTGCCAGCAAACTTCCGGTAACCCAGCTGGGGGGATGCTGTCATTAATTATCGTAATGGGCTCTAGATGTCCAGGGCGAGTGGCGCAGTGTGCGACAGTTCTAGAAACAAGCTACTGTCTAGATGTCTGTAGACAATTATTTTCTTACATAATGACTTACGCTTAGGATATTAAGTCAGAAAGTGTAGTAAGTCGGAATTTTGAAAGCTTTTATATAGGAAACTCTTAAAATATCTGTAATGCTAGTTTTCGTGAAGTGTTCAAATTTATTTTAGTAATGTTACTGTGAATATCAAACCCTCTAAGCTCGTTATAATCATTCTATTTTTTGCTAAAGTGATTTCAAGCAAATTGTCTGTTTCCACATTATCTGTTTTCTGAATCATGTTTAAAGATCTTGTTATTTCGTTGCGTCGTGTTTGAAAATCTTAGTTTATTTAAATCTGTCCCTGTGTTATTTTTACTGAGAAAAAAGTTCTCAAGCTCAGGGTACCCGCAATCACCCGCTATTATTTTTAATGCACTTCCTAATAATACTACGTGCATGTCTACTACTGCATACTGAGAGTAGTTATTAGAGTTTCTCAATGGTTGATGTCTGTCAGAATCATGTTTCTCATGTCTCGTCGGTGTATGTCTCGTACGATGTCATGTTGGTCATATGTCCTAGATATCCGTAGTATTCCCAAGTCGTTACATCTCAATCCATTATTGGTATGTGCTAGCTTAATTGGTCTCGAATGAATGACTTTAATCGGTTTTTCCGTCGATGACAGAGTGAATGGTTCTGTTATATTTCAGTGTGGGTAAGAGAATCATGTCTACGGTGTCGGTTAACTGTTTGTCTATTTTTTTTCGCGTCCTATGTCTCAAAAATTGATGTAGAACCTCTCAACTTGTCCGTGTGAAGTACTGTATAGAGGTGGTGAGTTCATAACCTCAATGCAAAATTTTGTGTTTATAGTTGATTTTATGGCTTTGGAACTTAGTGAGCCAAACACCCAGTTTAAAAAAAAAAAAACAATTCCGAAAAATTTGTTGTTCGGTTATATTCCGTTGTAATTTCCCTTCGTTCGGTACGGTCGATTATGCCACTAATTAGACTTTTACAGTATCTAAAAGTAGTTGAAGGGAACTACATCCGCCTTGACATCGTCTTGCAATGTCTGCAAAAGAGTACCTCGGTTGGAGAAGTGAACTAGGTGTCCCGTCTTTGTTTTAAAGAGAATTGACGTTCTCACCAAGGGTACATTACCATCCTCGATTATTATTATAACCTGAACCAATTAAAAATTAATGGTTTTGTTAAAATGTATGTAGCAGGAAGAAGGAGGCGTGGCAGACCCCATAAACTGTATATATTCCTGATCAGGTCGATAAGCTGAATCGATTATATATATATATATATATATATATATATATATATATATATATATATATATATATATATATATATATATATATATATATATATATATATATATATATATATATATATATATATATATATATATATATATATATATATATATATATATATATATATATATATATATATATATATATATATATATATATATATATATATATATATATATATATATATATATATATATATATATATATATTATCGATTCAGCTTATCGTCCTGATCAGGAATATATACAGTTTATGGAGTCATGTGACCACTGTTCCGCTAGAGCAACGTAGGATTGTAAATTCTGAGTGGTACACCAACGAAGACGAATCATTCTTCATCATGACAATGCGAGCTCATACATCTTGGCAAACAGGTGAATTTTTAAGCAGTCAAAACATCGAATTTATGACTCATCTACCCTACAGTCCATCCTGACTTGGCACCTAATTATTTCATTTTATTCCCTTGCATAAAAAAATACTGAGTGGTCAAAAGATTTACGAGCGCCAAAGAATCAGTTGAAGAGTTCAAAAACCGTGTTTTTGAGGTGTCTCAAGAGGAATGGAAAAACTGCTATGACCAATGCACAGTGGTTCGACTTGCATGGGACATCGGCCAAAAATACTTGCAGTGGAGATAGCAGGTTGAATTTTTTTACCAACGATCATAAAAAATTATGTACAAATATGACGTTAAGTGGAAAATTTTATTACATTAACGCCCCGTCTAAAAATTTATCTTATAAAAAAAGTAGTCAATAATTGTCGAGTAAAAAATAAATTAAATATTTTGATGATTCTAAATTAAGAAAACAAATTTTTTTAAATGAATAATGATTAAAAAAATTAAAAGTAAATAAGTCTTTTAGCAAGTAATATAAGTTAATATTGTTCTTTACTTGTGCGATGTCACTAAGTATAAGATAATTATTTTGGATCGACTGATTCTGTTTATTGTTCGTAAAAGACTAAAAACTAAAAGTACAAAATGTTCTTATGCTAAGCTAGCCCTGACCTATAATCGCTGTGTCAGCAGTTATGCTACATAGATCAAGTTCAGACGTCACGACGTCCGCGCGTGGAGCGTTGTCAGCGGAGAAGCGATTGCATGGCAAGCAGAAATATAGTTGCAGGTTTGCTGCCCATGCCGAATTTAGGCCGATGACTTATGTCAGGCCGGATGTGTTAATTCCTCCCTCGCTAGTTCGACGGCCGTCCCCGGTTTTCCTCAGGGTGTCAATGACAATACGTAGCGATGCTTGCTTTCTGTCGTTTCTCCATTTTTGGAAGGTTTTATAACAGACGAATATAGCGGCTAGGATGGTGACAAATAAGGTGGTCATTATTATAGGCCATAATTTCATGTTCCTCTCGATGCTGCCAATATGATGAAGGTTTTCAAAGTTCAATCTTTGAAGGTATGGCATGCTCAGAATTTTCTTATGACCAGTAATATTTAGTGTGGTTGACGTTGCTGAGCCTGGGTGTCTTTTGACGATATTTTTTAATGTTTCTGTAGAGAGACCCATTTATTTGTATTTCCTCATCGAACGTCAACAAGTAAGTTCCGTGGATTGTTGTGTTGGTGCCGTTCTCTGTTTGGATTACGGCTGTGTCCTCATTAATGATAATAATCAATTAATCATCGATTATCTCCAGTGGTTGTAAGTTACTGGGACAGGTGTCACAGTGTGCTATGCCTCCTGAGTGTAGCTGCTGGGCACAGGTTCTCGAATTTAGTTGCTTGCAGAATGTGGAGGTAAGCGTAGTGGTGCAATTTATGATTGGTATTATTTTATTACCGCAATCTGCGACGTTATTATTTTCTTCGAAGTGTAATATTGATCCGTTGTGTTGAACTGGAAACATGGTTATTTTTTTACAAACTAAACTAGGATTAGGGTATTTAATAATAATATGTAAAAAATTATTATCTAATATTACGTTAACATAAGATATTTTAATTAAATCAGTTATAGTTAGCCCTGCAGAGTGTTCATTTACAATTTTCTTTAAATCCTCTGAATCAAAAATTACCGGGTTCACTATTTGTATCTTTGCAAGTGTAATTGACAACATTAGAGTCTCAAGTTTCGAAATCATAATTCTATTTCTATTGAGCAAAGTTCGGTAAAGTTCGCCTGTCTCAATCTGTTTCTCTTTTGTTAATTTATTTATTTTCTCCTAGACTTTTGAATTTATTGAAGCCTACCTGTTTATTGAATTAGCTAATTCTTTTTGCTGGAGTTTAAGTTCTTCGAAATCATTAAAGTCTGGTGTTCCTGCTATTATCTTTAGAGTTGTTCCTAGTATATTAATGCTCCTAGTTTGTCTATGATGAATGTTAACTGTTTCCAATAGATTTCTTATATGATGTACGTCGGACTCAAGAATTAATCTCATATGAGATAAAGGGAAATGAACCATTAATGCCGTTGTCTCATCGGTAATTTCCGAGTACATTGACAGATAAGTTGAGTGTCTGAGGATTTAATAATCTTTCCAAATAATAGCTTTCCCGTCCAGTATTGGAATGTATTTTGAGTTCGAGTAGTTTGTTATCTTTCCAGTTGTCATTGGTCCTAATAGTAGAAGGTATAGTATCCAAACCCTATTAAGAATAAAGAGAATGAGTACTAGAAGGATGTATTGTTTTTTCTAATATTATCCTTATGTACCTCCCTCCCCTTGACAAGAACCGTTGTCCTCAAGTCGGCTTCAACCGTGACTTTCTCAAACAAGGGTGTCAACTTGTTGCCAAGTCTCTTGTTTAATTTTATCAGTATCTTATCGCCTACCTGAAAGGTCCTATCTCTCCTATCTATGTTTTGTCTCTGAAGGAGTTGCTCTTGTGATTTAACGATTCGACTTCTTATTTCTGCTTCAAATTCTGGCGGGGATGTATGAATTATTTCTATTGGTTTCTTATTGATGACCGAATGTATTGTCTTATTGTATTCTATTGTTGCTTGAATAAGGTCAACTGTATCGTTTAATTTCTTTTCCAGTTTCAGGCATCTGGCAATTTCTGCTAGAATGCTGTGAAATCTTTCTATCTGTCCATTTGAGGTACTGTGCAGTGGGGGAGAATTTACAATTTCAATATGAAAATGATTTTTTAGAAGGGACTTTATTGATCCCGAATTTAGTGATGGTTCGTTGTCGCAATATATAATTTTGGTGTGGGGATAGAAGTTCATGAGTTGCAATACTTGGGGTTCAATATCAATTATTGTCCTAGAGGCTATGGGTTGGACAATGGCGAATTTAGAGAATATCAACGCAAGTTAGAAAATATTTTTTGTCTGTGGAAAATATATCGATATGAAGTATTTCTCCAACGTAGTTGGGAATGGGGGTTTTGCCGATGTATTGTTTTTGTGGGTGTCGGTCATATTTTGCCTTATTACAAATTTTACAGTTTGCGACAATTTCATTAGTCAAGTGGGTCATTTTAGGAAAAAAATAATCTTGAAGGATCTGCTTTATATTTTCTTGGGCCGCTCTTTTAGCTCTATTGTGTTCTGTAACTATGATTTCATTCTGTTCGTTTTTATCGTGGACATCAATAACCAATTTATTGGCATACCAAAATTTGGTGGAAAGGAAGGTTTCAACTATTTTGTTTTGGATGAATGCCAAAGTTGGCAAATCGCACTTAATAGCGTTTACTACGTCCTTTTTTACTGCATCACATACTTTCTCTATTAAGGTATCCCTGTCTGAAAAGTATATGACATTTCTTGTCTTTTTCCCGAACATTATAATGATTTTCTGGGAAGCCGTAACGCCTTCTTCGATAATTATTTGGTTTCGAAAGCAATTGATTGGCTTTTCTGTGGATTCGATAGTATAGGTCAAAGACTGTTCGCTGTGAATAGTGGCTAGATCCGATGGAATGTTCTCCTCTAAAGCATAAATATTTTGTCTTGAAAGAGCATCGGCAACGAAGTTTTCTTTTCTCGGTTTAAAAAAAATTTGGGCATTATGCTCATCAATAAACGCTTTCCACCTTTTGATTTTCGCGTTTGTGTTCTTGTCGGAAACGGCAAATGTAAGTGGCTGATGGTCAGTAAATATATTTAAACTCTTCACGCCGTACAGATAGTTTCGAAAGGTTTTTAAAGCCCACACTATCGCAAGTAGCTCACGTTCATTTGTCTCGAAATTCAATTCGTTGTCTCTTAAGGTTCTTGATATCATCGTAATTGGTTTTTTTTCTTGTGACAAAACAGCACCTAAACCAGAAGACGAAGCATCTGTGGTCAAGTCAAATGGTTTTTGGTAATCAGGGTATAGAAGCATTACGTCCTCTGGAGGCTGATATTTTTCAATTTTTTGAAAGACAATCTTTGACTGTCCAGCTTTTGCTTTACCATTATCACCCTTAAGTATGTCAGTTAATGGTCTAGCTATAGATGCAAAGTCTTTTATAAAACACCTATAGTAGCCTGCTAAGCCGAGGAATGATCTTATTTGGAACAGGTTGGTAGGCTGTTCGAATTTACCAAATGCTTCTACTTTAGTGGGATTGGTTGTAATACCGCCCCGGGAAACCACGAATCCAAGATACTCGACTTTTTCCTTGAAGAAGTGGGACTTTTCTCGTGATACCCTCATGTTAGCGTTATACAGTTTGTCTAATACCCAACAATGTGGTAGATGTGGTTTTCCATATTCTCAGAGAATATAATCACGTCATCTACATAAACATAGCACGATTTGCCAATCTGTTCGCGAAGGACGTCATCAATTGCCTGCTGAAAGATTCCAGGGGCGTTTTTTAAACCGAAGGGAAGTCTACAGAATTCGTACTTCCCATTTCCTACAGAAAATGCGGTTTTTCCCCTATCTTTTTCCGCGAGAAGGATTTGATGAAATCCTGACTTCAAATCAAGAGTTGTGAAGTATTTGGCTTGTCCGAGGTTTGAAAGAATTGCAGTGATATTGGGTATAGGGTATTTATCATCGATTGTTTTAGAATTTAATTTCCTGAAGTCGATAACAAGGCGTTTTTTCCTATTTCCTTGTTCGTCTACTCCTTTTTTGTCAACTACCCACAAGGGATTATTATAAGGGGATACTGATGGTCTGATAATATTATCCCTCAACATGTCACTAGTCTCGCTATTGACAAAGTCTGAAACCCCCAACGGGTATGGATAGTGCCTAGAGTAGATCGGGTTCTCGTCTTCTGTTCGGATTGTGGCTATGATATTTGTGTTGTAAGGTAAAGCTTCGTTTGGGTCAGCGAAAACGCTTATTCTTTCTTCTAACATTTTTGTAAATTTTTCTCTGATTCCTGGGAGTACTTTTATGTCTTCTACCTCTGTAAAATTGACATTTGAACATTTTTGGAATTGCATTTTTTCCGATCCGGACTGGGTTTTTAACGTGCTGCTTTTTAAGTCTAAAGTGGCACAAACTTCGTTTAATAGGTCAAGCCCTATTATTCCGTCAAAGCTTGTTAAATTTGGCAATAGAAAGAATGTGGCATTGGTGCTAAAAAGATGAATAAGGCATTTTTCCTGAACTGGGTTAAAGCCATGAAGTGTCTTAACCAAAATTTTTTTTAACACTAATTATTCCTTATAATTCTGGCATCGTTTTTATGTAATTTTTCGCTGCGCCTGTATCGATTAGTAGTTTTACTGTCTTTCCTGCTATCGGTCGTTCTACGAACGGTAGCAGGGAGCTATTCCTAAAAAATTTATTTCCTGGAGCTGGTCTTGGTCATCGGTGTCTGATACCCCAGACTCTGCCAGTGTTCGATATTCTTCGTCTAACTGACATGTAGGAGCTTCTTCTACTGATATGTAATTAATTCTTTGTTGTTTGGGCCCGGTGTATCTGGCCGTTCCACTATTTGGTCTTTTTGAAATCTGGTTTTGGTATGGATCATTCTTTTGGTTTGGATATTGAGTCGGTTGTTTAAACCGCGAAGAAGTATCAATATCCATAGGCTGTAGTGGCTCTTGCTTTATATTTGGGCTATTACCAAATTGAGGTTTCTGTTTGAAAAATGGAGTTTTTATGGGATTCGGAGAATTGTTCTCCATAGCGTTTCTCTGCTCGTATCGTTGAGTTCTTTCCTCAGATTTTTTTGCAAAGCTATTTGCGAATTGGAAGCGCTCATGGTTTGATTCAACTTCCTGAGCTAGAGCCAGAGCTGATGGCAAATCCTTAGGTCTTGCCGAAAACAAAATATCGCTAAGGGATTTTTTTGTGCCAGAAGTAAATACTCTTAATGCGTCGGCTCGATATTTTTCATTAAGGGAAGCAGCTATGGTGGAATCATATGTCATGATTGTTTTGTTTATTAGGAGTGTCAATTTTTTTCGATTTCGTCATAGTATTGAATGGTTGATAAATTTCCTTGTCTTAGTACAGACAACTCTTGTTCTATTATATAAATCGGTCTTTTGTCAGAGTAAGCAAAGTCAAGTCTGTTTATAATAGCTTTAAAATTCAATGGTGTGTCATAGGAAGACAGTACCATATCAGCCGAGCCTTTAATTTTATTTCTCAGAGTGCCCAGTGCCTGATAATGTTTTGAAATTCCATCATGACTCTCTAAAATCTTATACGCTGTATGCGCAGCTTTCCGCCACGAGACATATGTTTCAATTTTTTCCCTCGAAATCGGGTACCGATTTCACAATATCTAAAGCCTCATTACACTCGATGCCCGGAACTATCTCGGCATCTTTGAAGACTTCTACTTATGGTACGAACGTTGTTAGGTTCTTGAATTCATTTTTAATATCCTGAATTTGTTTTTTCGGAATACCTGCGCCTACCTTGCAGTGCACTGGCAACAGCACTATTGACTGCAAACTCTAATATTGCTTTCATATTTTCCTCATTTAAAGGCATTTTGTTTGTTACTTTTGTTGGTACTAATTTTTCTTTTAAATCTATTATTAAATCTTCTAACTCACTATCGTATTCTTTACTGTCACTTTCGCTCATAAGATATTTTTAATCTTCTTTTTTTTTATTTCATGTTACAAAGATACAAGGCACTCTCAATAATTTTCACTTCTTTGAATTTGTATTTTTCTTTTTAAACAAGCACTCTACTTACATGCCTTCTTTTTTTAAATATGTGTAAAAATATTTTACATAGAATAATTCGCTGCTGTGTGTTGTCTTCTCTTCGTCTCGCCCTCTACGTCGGTCTGACGGTTTCGATTTCAAAGGGGGGTACGTCTCTTTGGAATTATTGTTGGTTTCTTCTGCTAATCTCTTCTAGCTTAATTGTTCTTTGCTAACTTCTTGATTTTTTTGCTGATGATTTTTCTGTGTTTTTGTTTTTGGTTATTTTATTTGCTTTCTCTTCAAAAAACTTCTAATTTTTGTTGAGGGTATCTGGTCTGCAACTATTTGAGTCTTGAGTCTTCTAAGTTTTCGAAGAACCGTATTTTCGCATGAAGTGGAGATAGACCGAATTCGAAGTATTCTTTGTTTACGCGGGTCTTTCCAAATGATTTTACAGCCAGTTTTTGAAATGAGCTGGAGCGGTTCGTACGAGGTGTAGCAAATAAGCTTTTGCAACTCGACTTCAGCGTGTCATACGTTAACAGATACCCTGACAGGATATCTATTTTTTTAATTACTATATTTTGATAGCTTAAAAAAAAATGAAATGATATTCATTTTTCTGTTCACAAACTTACTCTAGTAATAAATATTGACTTTTAGACATGGCTGTCGCCATTAAAAGCAAAATTGGGATCCACAGGGAATAAATTTTGCATTTGATTATCATTGCGTAAAGCTGGAACAGCAGAACTCATTTATTTCGGTCAGCTCAGCTAAACGCCGTCGCTTTGTTCTCGTTGAAGACATCTCAAAAGCAAGTTTCAGGCGGCCACGAATAGCAGTTTCCGTTATTTGATGAGATATATTTTTGGTGCATTTTATTGAAATTGATTCCTTTCCATTCAGTCAATCGCTCTGATATAGGAGAATTGAATATATTTTACGATCGTAATGAAACCAAAACGCAAAATTTTTTTATTTATATATGTAGCCAATAGATTTAAAAACTGGTCAGCTGTGTAGCCCTTGCTCTCAATATTATGTTGCGCAATAGTGATTACTGCTTGTTTTTTTTCTACAATTGTACCTTTTTTTGTGTACTGGTAATTGAATTGAAAATATGCAGGCGTGGAAATACACAATGATAAGTATCGCCTTCCAACGCCAAATCAAAAATTATAATTTTATTATGAAAAATTGTACGTAAGACGCAAGCAAACACAGAGCACATCAAGAAGACGAACCTGAGGCACCACTGGGCAAGTTTAACCTTGAAAAAAAACATGAAGTGAGGTTAATATATTACTAATTACAACAAGCGTCAGCTCTTTTATTACCTTAAGAATCAGATTAATACAATGGAATAGGAACCTAAGAGGGAATCTGATGGAAACAAGACTAAAACTTTAAGTAAACATAATAAAGACGTACAAAAACATGGCAAATAAATATGCTAGTTAAAGCATTAGTTTGACAAGTATTACTGAGCAAGTGAATTTTTATTAATTTCTGAAGGTAAAATAAATACCTTTTACTTCAAAAAAAAAATCAAAATTGAAAATGAACACGTATTTATGATTTTGATTCCAGTTCTAAAAAGTTCCGTTAGACTTCCAGAAAAAAGACGGTTTGCCAATTAAGTTACATTTTGTTTGAATGTCAATAAATTTTTTTTTTGGCTTTTGATGGAACCGCTGTGAAGAGGTTTGAACGAAAGCAAAAATGTATTGATCATCAGGGCGAATATTTTGAAAAACAATAATGCCAATTTCATTTAAAATTTTTTGTTTCTGTATTTGCTACTTCCGAAATATAAATAACAGCCCTCGTACAGGAGTATACATTTGAAATTTCTTATCTGCAGATTTCGTGTTTTACGAGATCGCTGCATTTATGCGGACGAACGATAGACAGATGGACATGGCTGAATCAACTCAGCTCTTCGACCTGATGAAGAATATATATACTTTATGTGGTCTGCCACGCCTTTTTCTGACTGTTGCATACACTTTCAAAAAAACTGTTATTTGGTCAGGATATAATAATATAGTAAACTTGTTATCAAAAATAAAACACAGTTCTTGTAACTATA
>JAWNON010000021.1:0-14441 GCA_035045945.1 Drosophila anceps
GTATGTATAATCGCGTCATTAAACTTTTCCATTCTCTAATCGCGCAGCGTCACGACGCTGTCGCCGCGCTAAAACGGTACTTCCCAAAACTACAAAATGCCATCAGCCAATCGCAAAAAAAAAAAATCGAAGCAACTTTTCACATTATGATGAAATAGCATTCTTGCGAAATGCCTCACACACACACACAGCATGACTGTACGCGCCGACACGGCCATCCTAACCATCACACGACCTCGTGCAATACTTCCACAATGTACTTTGCGATATACATAAAACATTCTATTGACAAATTATAAAAATTTCAGTTTGACAAAGATAAGTTTTCTTACAAAACCACTACTAAACATTGACAAACGTAATCTTCAAATTCATTCATTACTTTTTTTTTTATTATTTTTTATTTTTTTTTTTTTAACATAATTCATATATTTTCATTATCATTAACTTAACAAATTTTAAACATTATATCTTATGCTCTACACGCCGTGATCAAAACGACTGTTTTACACTTGTGCTTGCATTTCATTTCCAGCCCTTCAGGCACCTGTACTGCCTATTTCAACAGCTTAACTTTTACCATTTTGACTACTGTCTATTTCAACAGTTTAACTTTCAATATTTTGACTACTGTCTATTTCAACAGTTTAACTTTCAATATTTTGACTACTGTCTGTTTCAACAGTTTCATTTTCAGCATTTTGACTACTGTCTGTTTCAACAGTTTCACTTTCAACCATTTCATATTCAATTGGTACATAACCATCTGGCATTTTCCGCACATCGTCATGAGCATATTTATATTTCCTATTGTTTTTCAATGACCTCAGCACATACCTATTTCCTTCTAATAATTCAGTTATTTCAAAAGGGCCTCTAAACTTTGGGTCAAGCATTGTTTGATGCCTCTCCTCATTTTTTAATAATTCGAAATCGCCAACTTTGCATTCCATAACTCTAGCTTTGTTTTTATCAAATTGCGCCTTGCTATATGTTGCTAAAGCCGAAATATTTTGAATTGCTTGAGCTCGTACTGCTGGCAAATCAATCTCATCAACCATGTCGCAGAGTGGAAGTAACCCCAATGGTCGAGCAACTTTACCAATAAACAATTCTAAGGGGCTTGCCTTTGTCACTCGACTCACCGTACAGTTTAAGGCCAACTGGATTTCTCCCAATGCATCTTGCTAAGACCTGCTGCTAGTTTCGACTGCGGTTAATAAATTTTTCAAAGTACCCATAGTGCGTTCAACCTGCCCATTTGCTCTGCTTGCACCGGTTGCAATCAAATGCAAATTTATCTTTTGTTGTGCACAAAACTCACTGAATCTACTGCTGGCAAAACACCTACCCTGATCTGCTATTATGCGATTTGGTACTCCAAATAAAGATATTGCCGCCGTCACAGCATTTATGCAATTTTCAGCATCTATTTTAAGGGTGTGAGTTAACAAAACGAATTTAGTAAAGGCATCTACTTGAACGATGATATACTCTTTTTGATCAGACTTCCCACTCAACTTCTCAGTAATGTCTATGTGAATAGTATGCCAAGGTGTGCTTACTTTTGGTATTGGATGAAGACTAGCTTGAATTTTACCAGAAGAGGACTTTGACATTTTGCAAGTGATACAATTTTCAACAAATTTTCGAATATATTTGGACATATTATCAAACCAGTAATAATCATAGACCTTGTCTAGCGTCTTTTCCCATCCTAAATGCATTATTGATTCATGAATTTGGTTTATCACGGACCATCTAAACACTCGAGGAACAATTAATAAGGATCGAGTTCTATCATTACGCTGAATTTTTCGATACAGTATTCCTGCTCTCAACTCATAAGTTTTTGCAACGTCTATGGAAAGAGAATTGTCTTTTAAATTCTTTACGATACTAACTATTTCGGAATTTTGACGTTGTTCAGCCAAAAGCCAATTGCTGGAAATTTCTGCCAAGCAAACTCGTTTCTCAGAAGCTCTACAATTTGTGGCCAGCAATTTAGTTGAAGGTAAATTTCTTGAAAAGAAATCAGCGTGAGCCATTCGTTTACCTTCTCTATACTGTAATTCAAACGTAAACGACTGTAAGTAAGCCCACCATCTTTGCGCCCTGGGAGACAGATCATGTTTAGTCCTTGACGCCTTAAGGGAATTACAGTCAGTAAAAACAACAAAATTTCTACCCAGTAAATAATGGCGAAAATGTTTAATGGACAAAACAACAGCAAGAGTCTCCAATTCGTAAGAATGGTACCGAGACTCTGCAGGTGAAGCAGCTTTACTGAAATATTCTATGACATGCGACTTGTTGTTGATTTTATGTAACAAGATGGCACCGTATCCGCGAGAACTTGCATCGGTATGTAATTCGATTGGATACTGCGGGTCGAAAATTACCAAGACTGGCTTCTGTGTAAGTATAGAGATAACCCTCTTCCTTATTTGCTCATGTTCTGGTTCCCAAACAAAATCGTTCTTCAAATATTCATCGCCCAAAACATGGAATAACATTTCAATCCAATGTTTGTTAATTTCCACATTGCCAAGTATTTGCAAGGAACCACAAATACTGTCATTGCCAATACCTTTCAACACTACTACTTTGTTAATTCTTTTACCGACTAACTTAGCACTTATCTTCTCTTTAATCAATGAACATTCCGATCCAGATTCAAACGTTGTCATGAAGATCTCGCCTTGATAAACCATCTCCTCCACGTCCATCTTACGCTATTTCACAATAAGTGACGTCATCATGCGACCAGCATAATTCGAAAGACATTCACCGTCGCTCGGACTGTTAGTTAGCATTGTCAGAAACATTGCCGCTGGTGTTTCAACATTAGTGAACTGTTGAATGAATAGTTGCTTGAACTCGGGCCAATTCATATCTGGATAACAAGTCCGCGCAAGCCATTGTGAAGCACTACCTTCCATCGCTGCACTTAACACCGTCACAAGGGCACTAAGTTTTATATCATATATGCCATGCTCATGCAAATTGTTCAGATTTTTATTAATATTTGTGTGAAGGGTATGAAAGGGTTGATGCACATGAAGAATATGTTTTCACGACGAGCATGCACACACAATTACAGACCTTTGCCTACATGTATAAGCATTTGTGTGGCTGTGTGCGAAACTATTCTTGCTGCTTGTGGATATTGTAGGAACCCAACGTTTGATGTTGCTTGATCTTGCGAATTGCATACACACATTTGCATACATATGTGTGTGTATGAGCGATGATAGAATTTTTCGAGTGTGTCGCGATTCAGTAGTTTGATAATTTTTAAATTGTAGAGTGACTGTGAAAATAAGCATTTACGAACTGCAAGTCATTTTAGCAATATGAAGTATAGCTCGATGCATCCTGACACCTGTGAATGCATATGAATTTCCTTACATAGCTAAATTTTTAAAATAATTAAATAAACTTATTTGTTAACGCATTCCTGTGATTTTTCGATTTATAAATGTTTATGGGCTTCTATTATCTAAGTAATTTAATGCTATACCGATATCTGTAGATCAATTTATTGTATATGCAGGTATAAGAATGCATGTACGTATGTAAATATGCATGGATTTGGAAATACACAAGATTGAACAAATGACTTGCAGTTCGTAAATGCTCATTTGACAGTCACTCTACAATTCAAAAATTATCAAACTACTGAATCGCGACACACTCATCGCTCATACACACACATATGTATGCAAATGTGTGTATGCTATTCGCAAGATCAAGCAACATCAAACGTTGGGTTCTTACAATATCCACAAGCAGCAAGAATAGTTTTGCACACAGCCACACAAATGCTTATACATGTAGGCAAAGGACTATAAGTGTGTGTGCATGCTCGTCGCGAAAACATATTCTTCATGTGCATCAATGCTTTCATACCCTTCACACAAATAATAATAAAAATCTGAACAATTTGCATGAGCATGGCAAACGCTTTCAGCAGTTTGGTATACTCTTCTCTCGAAAGGGAAGAAATGCGATCTCTGGGCGAAGAAATTTGAATTTTTGTGTGCTGCTGCTGCTTGTGCATACATATATGTACATTCATATATATTTGAGAGGGCAGGGAGAGAGAGAGAGAGAGAGAGAGAGAGCAAGGAAAAATAGCATACAATCGTTCTCCGTAGAGAATTTGACGATTTCGGTTAAACGCTCGTAGCGCACTGACTATGCCTGACAATATTTTCACTGCCTGAAGCGATAAGCGACCAACACGAGCAAATACGAAGTTGATTGGTGCGTCATACGGCTTTACTATGCGCTGAAAACGCTTGTTCCACTTGTCTTCAATTAAATAACATACTGTATAACGGCAAGATACAACCAGCAACATCAATGGCTACACAAATACCGGAGTAGAAAATAAACCCTGACTTCAACCACTAACCATACAACACATAGACTAGACAGTCTATGTGTTGTATGGTTAGTGGTTGAAGTCAGGGTTTATTCTCTACTCCGGTATTTGTGTAGCCATTGATGTAGCTGGTTGTATCTTGCCGTTATACAGTATGTTATTTAATTGAAGATTATGGTATGAAGGTTTTAAGCTTCATATACTGGCTTTGGGGCTGTATAATGTAATATTAGAATGAATTGGTGGCGAGTACCGGAGTTTGTGGCAGACAGATGTGCTCTGTATGTTTATTAAATAAGAACTTACTCTAGCCAAGAAGTGGCAGAAACAATAAGTGAATAAAAATTCTTTTTCTGCCGCAAGAATTCCCTTCGTCAGCGCTATAATCACAACATCGAATTGTTTAAACATTAACTACAATGTTCGAGGGGCACCCGTTAACAAATATTGGCTATATTTGCAAGTTAACTAAAATTTTCCTTTACTCTACCTCCAAAGAGCTGTATTTCGATAAGGTTTTTAGTCGATAACAATTAAAAGGTAATATCTATCGATTTCTTAAGTAACTCGATCTGAGTGTGATATCACTAACCATACAACACATAGGCTAGACAAGTAGAACAAGCGTTTTCAGCGCATAGTGAAGCCGCATGGCGAACCAATCAATTTCGTTTTTGCTCGTATCGGTCGCTCATCGCTTCAGGCAGTGAAAATATTGTCCGGCATAGTCAGTGCGCTACAAGCGTTTAACCGAAATCGTCAAATTCTCATACGGAGAACGACTGTATGCTATTTTTCCTTGCTCTCTCTCTCTCTTTCTCTCTCTCTCTCTCTGCTCTCTCAAATATATATGTATGTACATATATATATGTATGTATGCACAAGCAGCAGCAGCAGTTCACAAAAATTCAAATTTGTTCACCCAGAGATCGCATTTCTTCCCTTTCGAGAGAAGAGAATAACAAACTGCTGAAAGCGTTTGCCATGCTCATGCAAATTGTTCAGATTTTTATTATTATTTGTGTGAAGGGTATGAAAGCGTTGATGCACATGAAGAATATGTTTTCACGACGAGCATGCATACACAATTATAGTTCTTTGCCTACATGTATAAGCAATTGTGTGCCTGTATGCGAAACTCTATGCTTGCTGCTTGTGGAAATTGTAAGAACCCAGCGTTTGATGTTGCTCTATCTTGCGAATTGCATACAGGTTAACAACTAAACATAAGATACACCCGCACAGTCATACATTGTCATTTCTAAGTACACGATCATAAGTATTTGGTTGCCCTCAGCAACAAATACAACAACACACAGCCTTAAGCATTTTGGTTGCCCTCAGCAACAAAGTAATACTCTTGTAAACAATGCTGAGTCGCTGCCAAGAGTTCTGCGCACAGCAACTGAAAACGGACACCCGTGCTGCTTGCGGCATGCCGACTCTAACGTATGGCGTGATGCATTGGCTCACAGGGCATACTTAAGCTTGGACATTTTCGGTAGTTGCAGTCTCAATCTTGATCGCAAAACCATAAGACGAATAAACGATTATACTCCGGCATTGCCGTTAACAAACTTTACTCGTGTTATCAATCATAGTTGACCACGTCCAAGACGGGCAACTGGGAAAGTTCCCACGACAGAATCACGTTAATCCAGCAGTTACCAATTGGATTTATCAACACCTCAACAGGAGAAGAGGTCTTCACCGCTGACCAGACGACGAAAGACTTTATTAGAGGTCTCCACCGCCGACCAGACGATAGAAGATATAATTGGCGCCCAACCAATAAATAAGAACCCAAACCATGTAAGTTCATAAGTGATTTCATTTCGAAAGATTATTCACGAACGCCACGCACCGATACGTGCATATTTATAAAGTAAAAAAGTGTAAAGTAAAGTAATTAAATCGTTGCATACTTTTACAAAAATTGTTGCATACTTTTACAAAAATTGTTGCATACTTTTACCAACGTTCCTTGTCAATAAAGCACTGCATACCCTTAACAATTTTTTATAATAAATATTGCATACCCAAAGATACACCAGTTTCCATTATTGCCAACAGTTTACCTGCCGATTTTTCCCGATCGGCCTAAATTTTGAAAAGTGCCAACCATAAGCCAATGAGTTGGGACTATAGGGAGATAAAAGTTGAATATAATAGTGACGTTAGCTGGGAAGGGGAAACCAACTGCTCAGTAGATCCTATTCCTGCAGATACCGTTGTAACTGAAGAAATGGACCCGATTCAAATTAAGGCTCTCATTGAGGGTGCCGTCCAGCACGCTTTAGCGCAACAACAAAATCAGTTTCAAGCGCAACTAACCGCTTTGACTGCACAAGTACAGAGTTTGCAGGTGGAAGCGCCGCAAATCGTCACATACGAGAAGATAGCCGTTGATCCTAACGCCAAATGCGATATTCCCTTAGACATTATTAAATCTGTGCCAGATTTCTCCGGCGCACAGGATGAGTATGTAGCGTGGAGGCAAGCATCCATCCACGCATACGAACTATACAAGATCTATCCAAAGAGCACTGCACACTACCAAGCGGTAGCGATCATTAGGAACAAAATCAAAAGCCCAGCTGGAGCCTTACTAGTGTCTCACAACACTGTCTTAAATTTCGATGCAATACTGGCTAGGCTAGATTGCACATACTCGGATAAAACATCCTTGCGCTTGTTGAGACAATGTTTGGAGTTAGTTACGCAGGGCGAAATGTCCCTGATGCAATACTACGATGACGTAGAAAAGAAACTCACGCTCGTAACTAACAAAATAATAATGTCTCACGACCAAGAAGGCGCCGATTTGCTCAACCGGTAGGTCAGAGACGACGCCTTGCACGCTTTTATCCCCGGTCTTAGAAAGCCGTTGAGAGCGGTTGTGTTCCCTGCACAACCAAAAGATCTACCATCCGCACTGGCCCTTGCCAGAGAGGCAGAAGCTAGCATTGAGAGAAGCATGTTCGCGAACTCTTACGCTAGAGCCTTACAAGACCGAGCGCAAATTGCCGAAAGTAACAAAAACCGTGCCCAAGGCAAACAAACCAAATTTAACAAAGATGAGCAAAATCAAGAGAGAAACCCCCATTTTGTGAAACGCCAAAAGGGCGGTCTCCAGCCCCAGGCCCCTAAAGACAATCAAACCGAGGCTCCACAGCCCATGGAAGTCGACTCTTCCTCCAGATTTAGGCAAAAAACCGACTACAGCAAGCGTCAGGCTAACGAGTCCAACGCACCAAAACGCAAGAATTCGTCAGACCGTTCAACAGGTCAAAGACGACAACGCGTTAACAATGTCATGCAATCGGATTCCAAAGAAGCCATAACAGAATACGAGAAGGCGGCCAAAGAGGCAGTTGAAGAATTGGAGAGTGAGAACGAGTACGCACCTGGTGACGACTCGATTAATTTTTTAGGGAACACTCCCGGCTTCCGTACATTGAACGACGGTTGGCTAGGAGAACTTTGAAGATGTTGATTGACACCGGCGCGGCAAAGGATTATGTGAAGCCCTTAACAGAGCTAAAGACCATAACGCCGGTCGCCAAGTCATTCTCGGTAAACTCGATCCACGGGTCTACCGAAATCAAGCACAAATGCTTAATGAATATTTTCCAACATACTTCCCCGTTTTTTCTCCTCGACACCCTGAGTTCTTTCGACGCCATCATAGGCTTCGACTTGCTAACACAAGCCGGAGTCAAATTGAACTTGGCAAAAAACACTCTAGAATACCAGGGTACATCCGAAAAACTCCAGTACTATCAATGTGCTGATGTGAACTTCACTGATGTCAACGACATCGTAGTTCCCCCTTCCGTAAAAAAAGAGTTCAGGGATATGATCCTCAGAAACAAAAGAGCCTTCTCAAATGCAGATGAAGCTCTCCCTTTTAATACTGCTGTCATCGCTACAATCCGAATAGTAGACAACGAGCCCGTGTATTCAAGGTACCCGAGTCTCATGGGTGTTTCTGACTTTATTAACAAAGAAGTCAAACAATTACTGGACGATGGCATAATCAGGCCCTCCAGATCGCCTTACAACAGCCCAACATGGGTGGTTGATAAAAAAGACACTGACTCATACGGTAACCCAAAAAAAAGGTTAGTAATCGACTTCAGGAAACTGAACGAAAAAACCATCTCAGACCGTTACCCCATGCCTAACATCCCCATGATCTTAGCAAATCTAGGAAAGACGAAATACTTCACTACCCTCGACTTAAAGTCTGGGTACCATCAAATCTACCTTGCGGAGCATGACCGCGAAAAGACTTCGTTTTCAGTAAGCAGCGGCAAGTATGAGTTCTGTCGCCTACCTTTCGGCTTGCGCAATGCAAGCAGCATATTCCAAAGGGCAATAGATGATATCCTGAGGGAACATATAGGAAAGATTTGCTTTGTCTATGTAGACGACGTCATAATTTTTTCTAAAAACGAAACGGAGCACCTTCAACACATTAACATTGTGTTAAAATGTCTAATCGAATTCCTGGGTTTCATTGTAACCAAAGACGGAGCAACATCCGATCCCAAAAAAGTTAAAGCCATTCAGGAATTCCCTGAACCAAAGAGTGTTTACAGCGTTAGGTCCTTCCTGGGGTTAGCCAACTACTATAGGGTCTTTATTAAGGACTTTGCCGCTATAGCGCGGCCGATATCGGACATACTTAAAGGAGAAAATGGTTCAGTTAGTAGGCACGTATCAAAGAAAATCCCTGTTGAATTTAATGAAGTTCAACGCGATGCATTTCACCGTCTGCGGAATATTTTGGCATCAGAAGATGTCATGTTAATGTATCCAGACTTCCAGAAACCGTTCGATTTAACCACTGATGCTTCGGCCAGTGGAATTGGCGCGGTCCTATCCCAAGGCAATAGGCCAATAACAATGATTTCTCGCGCCTTAAAACAGGCCTATGCCACTAACGAAAGAGAATTGCTGGCCATTGTGTGGGCTTTAGGCAGACTGCAGAACTTTCTGTATGGTTCTAGGGAAATTAACATTTTCACGGACCACCAGCCGCTCACGTTCGCTGTGTCGGACAAGAACACGAATTCCAAGATTAAAAGATGGAAATCTTACATTGACCAGCACAATGCCAAAATGTTTTATAAACCGGGCAAAGAGAATCTGGTGGCAGATGCCCTTTCAAGGCAAAACATTAATGCTTTGCAAGATGGGCCCCGTTCGGACGCTGCAACCGTTCACAGCGAACTTTCCCTGACCTACACGGTCGAGACAACAGATAAACCTTTGAATTGTTTTAGGAACCAGATTGTCCTAGAGGAATCGCGTTTTCCGCTAAAGCGAAACTTGTTGCTGTTTCGCAGCAAAACACGCCACTTGATCAGTTACACTGACAAGAGCACAATTCTCAAAACTCTCAAAGCAGTTGTGAATTCTGGAGTCGTCAATGCAATACACTGCGATCTTCCCACGTTGGCGAGTTTCCAACACGACCTGATTTCACACTTCCCTGCCACCCAATTTCGGCACTGTAAAAATCTTGTACAAGATATAACGGACAAAAACGAGCAGTTAGAAATCATCACTGCTGAGCACAATCGAGCGCACAGAGCAGCTCAGGAAAACATTAAACAAGTACTTCGTGACTATTATTTTCCCAATATGGCCAGTTTGGCCAAAGAAGTTGTTGCAAACTGCAGGGTCTGCACTAAAGCCAAGTACGATAGGCACCCGAAGAAACAAGAACTCGGGGAAACGCCTATACCAAGTTATACTGGCGAAATGTTGCATATTGACATCTTCTCGACAGACAAGAAACAGTTCTTGACCTGCATAGACAAATTCTCCAAATTTGCAGTCGTCCAAACGATATTATCCAGAACGATAATCGATGTCACAAGCCCTTTACTACAAATTGTTAACCTTTTCCCCGCAACCAAAACAATTTATTGCGATAACGAGGCGGCCTTCAATTCTGAGACCATCACGTCGATGCTCCGAAACGCCTACGGCATTTGCATTGTAAACTCGGCTCCACTTCACAGCACCTCAAACGGCCAAACGGAGCGCTTTCATAGCACCCTGACCGAAATTGCGAGATGCCTCAAGTTAGATAAGAAAATCAGCGACACTACAGAATTAATCTTAAAGGCTACGATAGAGTACAACAAAAGTCTGCACTCAGTAACCCGCGAGAAACCAATTGAGGTCGTTCATGCAGCAGCCTATGATCGTCGCGAGAACGTCAAAGACAGGCTAATTAAGGCACAGCAAGACAATATCAAAAGATGCAACGCATCCAGGCAAAATCGCGTTTTTGAGGTAGGAGAAAAGGTGTTCCAGAAGAACAACAAGAGGCTAGGGAACAAATTAACTCCCTTATGCTCAGAACAAAAAATCGAAGCAGCCTGGGAACGTCTGTCCTCATTAAGGGGAGGGTGGTCCACAAGGACAACCTAAAATAAGTTTTTCCCCATAATTAGCTAGTAAGCCAACTTAGAGTTAGAACACCGTCTCATATTGTTCTTCCATTTCAGGTTTGCACTCACTTTACTTGTGACGCTAGCAGCGGTAAATGCTCGCATCACCGACTTCTCGCATGCCAACTACATTCCGGTTTTAGACGGGGAGGTACTGGTGTTCGATCAACGCAGCTACTTGAGACACTCAAGTAACATTTCTGAATTTATTAGTATGGTGGACGAGACGGAAAACTGTCCGATTCCTTTCCGCAGTCGCATATGCGCAAACTACTAGACGTAGATACAGATCACCTCAGAACATTGTTGTCCGTTCTTCAAGTGCATCACAGATTTGCACGAAGCCTCGATTTCATAGGCTCTGCCTTGAAGGTAGTTGCTGGCACTCCTGATGCTTCAGATTTCCTAAAGATCCGCGTTACAGAGATGCAGTTGGTGGAGGCTAACTCCAAACAGATATTAATAAACTCCGAAACTCAAAAACAAATAAACAGACTAACGGACACTATCAATAAAATTATCAGTTCCCGCAAAGGCGATTTGGTTGACACTCCTCATTTATTCGAGACACTGTTGGCAAGAAATAGGATACTGAACACAGAAATTCAAAATTTAATACTCACCATAACGTTGGCGAAAGCAAACATAGTAAAACCTACAATCCTTGATCATACCGATCTGAAATCACTTATCGAACAAGATACCCCAATAGTTAGCTTAATAGAAGCTTCTAAGATCAAGGTCCTTCAGTCCGAGAATATTATCCACATATTAATAGCCTATCCTAAAGTTGAGTTTAGGTGCCAAAAAGTCTCCGTCTACCCCGTTTCACACCATCAAACCATTTTGCGACTCGACGAAGACACGTTGGCGGAATGCGAAAAGGATACCTTTGCAGTCACTGGATGTACCGTAACTACGCATAACACCTTCTGCGAACGAGCACGGCGCGAAACCTGTGCTAGCTCCCTTCACGCGGGAAACACCGCCAACTGCCACACTCAACCTAGCCACCTGAAAGCGATAATGCCTGTAGATGACGGCGTCGTGGTTATCAACGAAGCGACAGCGCGCGTCCGAACAGATGATGGCGCAGAGGTAACCGTCTCAGGAACCTTCCTGATAACTTTCGAACGGTCTGCGACTATCAACGGCACGGAATTTATAAACTTGCGCAAATCACCAAGCAAGCAACCTGGCACCGTGAGGTCACCGCTCCTAAACATCATCGGACATGACCCGGCACTAAGCATACCACTCCTGCATCGAATGAACATCAACAACTTGCAATTAATTCGAGATTTCAAGGAGGAGGTAATTGCGGCTGGCTCGCCTAAATTCTGGTTCGCGATTGGCACGATCCTGAACATCGGACTAATTGGCTCATTCGTCCTTTTTATGGCACTAAGGAGAAGGCGAGCTACATTAAGGATACAGAAGGCTTTGGACAACTTTAATATGACCGAGGACGGCCATCATCCTGAGGGGGGGGGGGTAGTTAACAACTAAACATAAGATACACCCGCACAGTCATACATTGTCATTTCTAAGTACACGATCATAAGTATTTGGTTGCCCTCAGCAACAAATACAACAACACACAGCCTTAAGCATTTTGGTTGCCCTCAGCAACAAAGTAATACTCTTGTAAACAATGCTGACTCGCTGCCAAGAGTTCTGCGCACAGCAACTGAAAACGGACACCCGTGCTGCTTGCGCAAGAATGCTGAGTCGGCATGCCGACTCTAACGTATGGCGTGATGCATTGGCTCACAGGGCATACTTAAGCTTGGACATTTTCGGTAGTTGCAGTCTCAATCTTGATCGCAAAACCATAAGACGAATAAACGATTAAACTCCGGCATTGCCGTTAACAATTTTTACTCGTGTTATCAATCATAGTTGACCACGTCCAAGACGGGCAACTGGGAAAGTTCCCACGACATAATCACGTTAATCCAGCAGTTACCAATTGGATTTATCAACACCTCAACAGGAGAAGAGGTCTTCACCGCTGACCAGACGACGAAAGACTTTATTAGAGGTCTCCACCGCCGACCAGACGATAGAAGATATAATTTACACACATTTGCATACATATGTGTGTGTATGAGCGATGATAGAATTTTTCGAGTGTGTCGCGATTCAGTAGTTTGATAATTTTTGAATTGTAGAGTGACTGTCAAATGAGCATTTACGAGAGAGAAAAATAGTAATATTTGGCAATTCGGTTGAACGCTCGTAGCGCACTGACTATGTCGGACACTATTTTCACTGCCTGAAGCAATAAGCGGCCGATACGAGCAAATACGAAGTTGATTGGTTCGCCATGCGGCCTCACTATACGCTGAAAACGCTTGTTCGACTTGTCTAGTCTATGTATTGTATGGTTAGTGGTGATATATAGGCATCTACAAAAGAGATCGACGCGATCACACATACGGACGGACGGACGGACAGACGGACAAGGCCAAATCGTCTCATCGCGGAGTTTGAGCGGAAAATAAAATTCGAATTATTAAATTCAAAGTTATAAAGAAGGGACACGTGTATGTATCAAATAGATTATAACTAGGAAATATATTGGATTTATTTATTTTTGTGATTCTTTGTACTTCGAGTTTATGAAAAATTTCGTGCTAAAATAATATAAAAATAAATTAGATATATATGTATCTTACCTATTAGATCTAATTTTGTTTGTGTTACTATGCGGTAAAATCTAGCTGAGGGTGGACTGGCGATTTGTATTTCAACGGTAAAGTCCTCTCCGGAATTTTGATCTTCTGTTGAACTAAATAAAAAAAGATTGTTAAATCTCTGTTTTGAAAACAGTTTTATCAATTTACTATGTGTAGGATGCAAATATATAAATGAATTATAATGATAAATAACAAGCAAGTATTTTTTTATACCCTAAACCCAATGAAAATGAGAAATCCGGGTATAATGTTTTTGTGAAAATGTATGTATGATCAGGAAGACGAGCTGAATCGATATAGCCATGTGCGTGCATCCGTATGAACGCAGCGGTCTCGCAAATCACAAAAGCTTTAGGTCTGAAATTTAAAATGTATACTCGTGTACTCACTTTTTTTCGATAAATCAACCCATTTCCTTATCATCGATTAAAATTGATATTTTGACTTCGTTTCTTTTGACGTAACTTGAATACCGTTAAAGCTAGAGATTTACTGTGTATTAGGACTGTAAAGCTATCGATGGTTGCAACATTCAATAGTTTCGATGGTTTTACAGCAAATATTCAATAGCATTTGATAGTACTGTCGAAAATATTTTCAACTTCAAAAACAAACGAAATAAATGCATATTTAACAATAAAAATAACATAATGAGATCCTTCATGGACTATAACAAAACAAAACAAGTTTGAATTATATTAAAATTAAATGTATGGCTTTTAGTCTTCTGCCAATATCGAAGAATTGTGATGAAGAAGGTTTTTAGGCAACATGTCGTTCCGTTATAACTTGTCCAGCTTTGCTGAAAAATGGCTATGACTCCATGGATGAAGCAGGAATGCACAAAAATTTCGTAATAACGAAAATTTAGCTACAAAT